>RJWJ010001751.1:40864-110092 GCA_004363605.1 Indri indri
TATCTTTAATCTATTGCAGCTGAACTAACAATTCTGAATCTGTTTTCCCCAAATCATCTTATATGAATAACATTAAACAATAATAGCTGAAGTTTAAAGAACATTTTCAGACATTCTTCCAAATGTCTTACTTGTATTTATAAATTTAATCCTTACAATAACCCTGTAAGTTATCTTTATTTATACCTGTATTTTCAGGCGTGGGAACTGAGGAACAAAGAATTAAATCACTTGTGGTAGATTTGGGATTTGAACCCAGCAGTCTAGCTGCACGCTTTTAACTGTGATGATATTGTTTTCTTAGTGTTCATCCACATAAAATCTGTGTACCGTGTATCCTTCTTGAAATTCTCTGCTCACCTGACTAACATACACCATGCCTTTCTAGTTGCCCTTTAGTGGCTAGTGTTCCCCAATATTCTTCTTTTGGCCTCTTCTATCCATCCCCTAATAATTTCATCCATTTCTTTTCATTCAGCCACTACCTCTATGATGAGGCCTCCAAAATCCACATCTCAAATGCTGACTTCACTCATAAGCAACAAACTTTCAAAAGGAAACTCAAGCATCTAGTGCCACAAAACTCAATCAAAATCAACATCATAAACAAATTCCTTCAAACCCACACAATACCTCTTGCCTCTGTCTATTCTCCCAGCTGTTCAGGTTCTAAATGTCTAAGAGCCCTGCATTTCTGACCTTCCTGAACCTCTATAGCCAACCTGGTACCAAGTCCTGCCCTACGTTTCAATGCTTTTTGCATCCACTCCTTCCTTTTTATTGTCAGTCACTATATCACAATCACATTATTTCCTAGTTGGAATATCAAAAGAGATTCCTGGCCTTATCTTGCCTATCCAACTCTAACGTGACCACTCAAATTGATCTGTGTGCCATCTAAATTGATCATGTCACTCCCCTCATCAAAAGCCTATAACAGTTCCCATTGACTACTGAATTAAAAAACTTCTTAACCTACCTTTTAGATTATGATTTACATTCAAAAAGTAATTTTTGAGCTTTTCGTTTCATGTCCCAGCTCAAGATTATTTGCTGTTTCTCAAACACACTTTGCATTTTCTGTATTCTGTGTCTTTGTTCATGCCATCCTTTCTATCTATCAAAACCTCATTCAACCTCAAATGTCATACATTTCAGCTCATCTTCCTGATTCTCGCATAAACAGATGTGGACTCTTCCCCCCAGAATCTTCCCGGTATTTTGACTGTGCTGCTCTTTCGCACTCATCATGATCTAAATTATTCTAGCTATTTGTATATTGGTCTTTTTTTTTCACATTCTCCAGGGGATTTGGGACATCTTAGTTGCAAGGACTGTGTTCTAGTCACCTTTGCATTCTTTCTCCCTGCTACCAAAGCTAGCATGCTGCCTTGGCTCAATATATGTTTCTGAATGAAATCACTGAAAGATGCTTATTAGTGAAGGGAAAGAAAAAATTTTTACCCTCATCCTAAGAACACAATGTGTTTTATCCTACATATCTTTTTTCACTCTAGTACCTCACCTTACCCTATAGTTCTACCACAAACTACCCCTACTGTATGAAGATGCACTGCTATATTCCACATTAAACAGAGGTTAAGGGCAAACAATTTGTTCCCAGTGCACTTTTAGTATTACTGAAGACACTTATTACAGTTTCTATCACAGGCTCTGAGGAGCTCTGAAACAGATTCTCTCACCCAGTCACCTCTGATCAGTGCTATAACAAGGAAAGCATTTCCAGCAATAATATCTCTCTTGGAGAAATAATAAAATGGAAGTCAAAAGAATGCATTCATTTAGAGGCATGGTCTCATTCTGTCACCTAGGCTGGAGTGCAGTGAGACAATCATAACTCATGCAGCCTCGAACTCCTGAGTTCAAGTGATCCTCCTGCCTCAACCCCCCAAGTAGCTTGGACTACAGGCATGTACTACCACATCTGGCTAATTTTTATTGGTCACAACCTCCAGAATTCAAGTGATCTTCCCGCCTCGGCCTCCCACAGTGCTGGGATTATAGGTGGCCCAAGAGTTGCTTTAAAATGAACCCATATATAGACAGAGAAGAGACTACAGATGGCCAGAAACACTGGGACAATTCAGGCCAAGCACAAAAGCATGCTTCTTAGGCAGGGCACAATCAGTTGTATAAAGTCCCGATATTAAGACTTGCAGTGATGGAAACTTTTTTTTCTTTACCTGTAGAATGCTGGAGAGTTTTTTTTTTTTTTTTTTTTTTTACCTTTTTACCAAGGAGAATTTAGAACAGAAGCAAAGGTAGACAAAACAATATAACGAACTTTCATACTTCTCGCTCAATTTCAAAAATTATTAATTTATAACCCATCATTTTATTTATACTCCCATCCTATTTTCAATAATAGCTTTATTGAGATATAATTTACATACCGTATAATTCAACCATTTAAAATACACAATTCAATGTTTTTTAGTATACTCAGTGTTATGTAACCATCACTACAATCAATTTTAGAACATTTTCATCACCCCAAAAAGAAATTATGTACCCATCAAAGTCACTTCCCATTTACTCCCTGCAAATCTACTTTCTCTCTCTCTGGATTTGCCTATTCTGAACATTTCTTCCAAATGGAATCATATAATACATGGTCTTTTCTGACTGGCTTCTATTTAGCATAATGTTTTCAAGGTTCATCCATTTGTAGCATGCATAAGCACTCCACTTCTTTTTACGGTCAAATAATATTCAATTGAGAGGATATACCACATTATTTCTCCATTCATCCATTGATGAATTTGGGTTGTCTCCACTTTTAGGCTATTATGAATAAATAATGCTGCTATGAATATTTGTGTACAAATTTCTGAGTGGACTTATGCTTTCATTTCTCTTGGGTATATATACCTAGTAGTGGAATTGCTGGGTCATATGGCATTTTATGTCCTTTCGAGGAACTGTCAGATTACTTTCCAAAGTGGCTATACCATTTTACATTCCCACCGGCAACATATGCAGGTTCCAATTTCTCCACATTCTTGCCAACACCTGTTATTGTCCATTTTTTATATTGGAGCCATCCTAGAAAGCATGAAATGAAGAACCACACTGTCATTTTGATTTCCATTTCCCTGATGATTAGTGATGCTATCTTTTCATGTTTGTTTGGCCATTTCTTTGGAGAAATGTCAATTTAGACATTTCATTAGGTCTTTGTTCCATTTCGAGTTAGGTTTTGCATGTGGTGTGATGTGGATATATAGTTGTCCCAGCACTATTTGTCCAAAGCAGATCAAGATTGAGACATAAAACCAGATAAAGACAGAAAATATTTCTAACACCCCAAAAAGGTTCTTCCACACCCATATCCAGTCCATACTCTACTTATCTCAACCCTAAGGCCACTAATTTTTATAGCTTCTATTGCTATCAACTAATTTTGCCTGTTCTTAAATTTCAAATAAATTTTTTTTTATGTTAAGGGGGGAGGAGGAATGTTCAATTTCCCTTTTTTTTTTTTTTTTTTGAGACACAGTCTCTCTGTCACCCTGGGTAGAGTACAGTGGTGTCAGCCTAGCTCACTGCAACCTCAAACTTCTGGGTTCAAGTGATCCTCCTGCCTCAGCCTCCCAAGTAGCTGGTACTACAGGTGTGTCCACAACGCCCAGCTAATTTTTCTATTTTTAGTACAGATGGGGTCTCACTCTTGTTCAGGCTGGTCTTGAACTCCTGAGCTCAAGCAATCCTCCCGCCTTGGCCTCCCAGAGTGCTAGAATTACAGATGTGAGCCACCAAGCCCAACCAAACTTCAAATAAATAAACTATACATACGAGCCTTCCATTACTCGCTTCTTTTGCTCAATGCATCACCTGTGAGATTCTTCCATATTATTGCATATATCAATAGCTGATTTCCTTTTGGTTATTATGAATAAGCTGCTACAAATATGTTTGTGCAAGTCTTTTTAAGGGCATATGCATTCATTTCCATACGGTACATACCTAGGAATAGAATAGTTGGATCATAGGTCTATGTTTAGCTGTAGTAGACAATGCCAATAGTTTTCCACAATTGTACCAATTTACATTCTCACCAACAATGCATAAGAGCTCCTTTTGTCCACAACCTTAACCACAATTGGTATTGTTAGTCCTTTTAATTGTTGTGGAACTTCATTGTGGGTTTTTGTTTTTTTTTTTTTTAGACAGAGTCCCACTCTGCTACCCAGGCTAGAGTGCCATGGCGTTGGCCTAGCTCACAGCAACCTCAAAATCCTGGCTCAAGTGATCCTTGTGCCTCAGCCTCCTGAGTAGCTGGGACTACTACAGGCATGCGCCACCACACCCACCTATTTTTTTCTATTTTTAGTAGAAAAATAGACCAGAAAATAGAAAAATAGACCAGCTCTTGCTGGTCTCCAACTCCTGAGCTCCAGAGAGCCTCCTGCCTCTGGTCTCCCAGAGTGCTAGGATTATGGGTGTGAGTCACCTTGGCCTGGATTTTTGTATTTAATTTGCATTTCTCTAAGGACTAACTAAAGACATTAAGCATATTTTCATATGTATACTGGCCACAGCTTCTTTTGTAAAGGCCTGTTCAAGTCTTTTGCCCACTTGAGTATCATTTTTTTTTTTTAAATTGATTTGTAGGAGTTAATTATACATTCCTGATATATGGGTCTTTGTTGGGTATATGTATTGTGAGTATCAATCCCCAGGTTGTAGTTTGTCTTGGTAATATTCGAATAGTGTTTTTTGATAAAGAAGTTCTCAATTTTAATGATGTCCAATTTATCAAGTTTTAATTTCATAATTGGTATTTTTTATGCCTTACTTGAGAAATCTTTGCCTACCCCAAGTGCAAGCAGCAAGATGTGTTGTTTTAACTTTCATATTTAAGGTCTATGACCCATCCTGAATTAATTTTTTTATTTGGTATAAGATAAGCATCAAGATTCCTTTTTGCCCCCTTACATACAACCAATTGCTCTATATAATTTATTGAAAAGATCATCTGACTTGCAGTGGTGTCTTTATCACAAATCAAGTAATCATATATGTCTAGTTTATTTCTGAGTTCTATGTCCATTTCTAACCCTGATTTTTTGTTCCATGGGTCTATGGCTTAAAATTTAGTAATATTTAATAAGTTCTCCAAAACTTTGTTGTTCTTTCTCAGGATCATCTTGGTTATTCTAGGTCCTTTGGATTTCCATACTCAGGAGAATGGAAAGAACTACTCAGCATGACTCAAATGTTCCACCTTCTCTTGATGTAGATCGAATTTATACCTGTTGCTACATAGCAAACCATCCCAATAACAATCATTTCTTTTGCTCACAAATGTGCAATTTGGTCAGGACTCACTGGGGACTGCTCATCTCTGCTCCATGTGGTGTCATTGGGGTAGTTTGGCGGGGGCTAGAAAATCTTCTAAGATGGCCCATTCAGTGCCTTTCCATCAGCTTCCTTACAGCATGGCAACTAGGCTCTAGGAGAATACTTCTAATGGGAGCAAGCTCCCACTATACCACCCAGAGGGAATTTTAAGCATTGACTACACTTTCTGAGAATCACTTAAAATACTGATAAACCTGAGCAAAATGTAGTAACTATTAGTTTATTTGTACTAGGAAAGAAAAAATAAAGATGATATTCTTGTCTTCTATAGGAGGTCAAAGACAACCCTATATAGCTATCAGTGCTCGAATTCTACCTTAGTGAACTGTACAACTACAAAAGCTCTTCGGTTTTTAAAACAGTTCTTGAAGTAGTAGGAGTTGTGTTGGTTTACTTAACCAGGATTGAAAACTAAATTCAAAATTATTCAAAAATAAACACGGATTAATTTTTCTTCTTTATGGCTTAAGAGGACTAGTATACTATAATTCAAACTCTGAGCTCAACCTAGTTGAAGAAATTATATCTGAAAATTTATCTTCCTACCTCACAGTATCTAATGCCCCCATTCCCTTCCCATTTTTCCTTGCCCACCCGACCCCGGCAATTCTCACAAACATTCCCTTACTCACTCACTCCACCAATCAGACATACTCACTCCAGAACTTTGCCATCAGCAGTATAACCCTCTCCTCGAAATTTCTTTTTAAGAAATTTTTCTTAACAGAGCAGGTCCTCAAATAATGTCATTTCATACATCATTTTATTATAACGTTGATGGGGGAAAAATTATTCCAGGAAGGGGCAGTGTGGAGTTTGCACATTCTCCCCATGTCTGTGTGAATTTTTTCTGGGGACTAGGAATTTTGGTGATAATTTTGTGACCGGAAATATGCCATAAGAACTTAACATTTGTTTATATCAATGTGGGAAAATTGGTTTTGTTATACATCATTTTGCTTAAAAGTTGCAGTTTCCAAGAACCTACCAACAATGTTAAGTGGGGACTTACTGTATAGTAATCCCCTCTTAACCATGGGACATATGTTCTAAGACCTCTGTGGAGGCCTGATTATATTACAGAACCCAATTGCTGTCAATCAGAAGACATTTCTATTCATGACTTCCACCCAGCAATTTAACGCACTGTGGCCATAACTTTTGCAGTCTGAGATGTGACAGAAAACTAGCACAAATTTCTTTTTCCTTCTTCAGAATTTCATAGATCGAAGATTTGTTCTTACCACAGGTTTTAACAATCTCAACATTCCATTTTTTTCCTTTGCTTATGTCAAGAACTTTCCCCTTTTCACTTAAGGGAAGCACTTTACAGTTCCTCTTTGGCATAAGGATTACTGGAACATAAGCACTGAGATACTGCAATAGTTACTCTGATAACCCAAATGGCTACTAAGTGACTAATAGGCAGGTAGCATATACAGCATGGATATGCTGAACAAAGGAATGATTCATGTCCTGCGTGAAATGGAGTAGGACAGTGCAAGACTTTTTTTTTTTTTTTTTTGAGACAGAGTCTCACTGTGTTGCCCGGGCTAGAGTGCCGTGGCATCATCCTAGCTCATAGCAACCTCAAACTCCTGGGCTCAAGTGATCCTTCTGCCTCAGCCTCCCGAGTAGCTGGGACTACAGGCATGCGCCACCATGCCCGGCTAATTTTTTCTATGTATTTTTAGTTGTCCGATTAATTTCTTTCTATTTTTAGTAGAGACGGGGTCTCGCTCTTGCTCAGGCTGGTCTCGAACTCCTGAGCTCAAACAATCCACCGGCCTCGGCCTCCCGGAGTGCTAGGATTACAGGCGTGAGCCACCACGCCCGGCCCAGACAGTGCAAGACTTTAATCACACTACTCAGGATGGTGCACAATTTAAAACTTATGAATTGTGTATTTCTGGAATTTTCCATGTAATACTTTCAGACCATGGTTGATCATGGGTAACTGAAATGGGGGAAGGCAAAATCTCAGATAAGGGGGAACTAGTGTAACTATTAACTTGAATAAACATAAAAATAGAAATTCTGGTTCCTGGGTCCCCAATCATTTCAATACTTTGAAGAAACCAAAGAGTTCCTTTCACCTAAAGAATACTTGTAGCAATATTATGTAATTCCACAGAAAACATGGAGGATACTGGACCAATAAGTGTCAAGGGTGACTCCAAGAATTTTAACATGGGATTGAGGAAGAGGACTAGATATAAAGTGCTATCTCCTGAAATAATAGGAAGGCAAAGGAGCCACACAACTTTAGATTTGGAGCAGCCTCATTTAAACCTCTTTATTTTAAGATGAGAAACTTGACTCCCCAGAGAGACAGATGACTTCAGTCCACTGACTTATGAAAAGCTGTGGAGCCGGGCCCTCTCATGCTGGTTGGCCCCTGTGACCCTATTAACTAGGGGGGTTCTAACATCTCTGTCTATTTTGAAACCACAAAATAGCTTATCTTTTTTTTTCTCACATATTTTAAAAAAGATATACACTTCAAAGCATTTTTTCTAAACATGAACCCATTAAATTTACTGGACAAATTACCTAATTTTCACCATGGGAGGGCAGCCTTATTCTAGTACGCTGTAGAAGTCTGAAAATAAAGACAACAAAGCCAGATATACTTTAAAATAATCTTCACACACTATTATCATACTTTTAAAATTTAGATAATGACATCTAACTAGAAGCAAAAATTGTAATACATAGTCTAATAAAAACTACTTAGGAAAACATAGGGATGAAATGTTTGAAAAATGGGACAACTAGAATTATGCTTCATATGCTTATAAAGTATCTAAGTTACTTCACAATACTAGTAAATCTTAATAAGAAAAAAAGAAGAGCACTAGCATTTACTAAGCACATACTATGTACTAATAACAAAGTAAGCAGTTTAAATGTAATGTTTACATACCAAGCATTCAATCATCAAATGCTGGCAAGGACGTAGAGAAAAAACTGAATCACTCATAAACTGTTGGTGGGAATGTAAAAATGGTACAGCTGCTCTGGAAAATAGTTTGGCAGGTTTTTAAAATCTAAACACGCATTTACCATAAGACCCAGCCATTATACTCCTGGGCACTTATCCCAGAGAAATGAAGACTTATGTTTACACGAAAACGTGTATATGAATGTTTACAACTTTATTAGAATTAGCCCCAAACTGGAAGCAACTCAGATGTTTCTCATTAGATGAACAGTTAAACCAACTGTGGCACATCCAATCCATGGGATATCTCTCAGTAACGTAAAGGAACAAACCACTGATACACTCAACAACCTGGATAAATCTCCAGAGAGTTACACTGAGTGACAAAAGACATTTCTAAAAGGTTACATACTATATGATTCCATTTCTATAACATTCTTGAAATGACAAATTTATAGAAACTGAGAACAGATTAGTGGTTGCCAAAGGCCAGGGAGGGGGAAAGCAAGGGATTTGTATGGCTGAAACCCTTGTAGGGATGGAAATGTATTTTAACTATATCAACCTTGATATTCTGGTTATGATATTATACTATAGTTTTGTAAGAGTTATCATTAGGGGAAACTGGGTAAAGGATACACAGGATCTTACTTATTTCTTTAAACTACATGTGACTCTAAAATGATCTCAAAATAATTTTTTTTAATTTAAAAATCAACTGAAAAGTAAATGATTGCAGTAGAATCTAAGGTATAGGAAAAATCAACACCAGGAGCCATTTGAGAATGGTTTTATATAATGATCAGACAGCATTTTTAACCACTCTGAACCCTCAGGATTTATAAATAAAACAAAATGAAAGAAGAGGATCATAAAGACAAACATCTGAATTCTGAAAAAGACGACTACAGATTGCCCGTAAGAGTTTTATCCCTGGATCATGCCTACCAAGGACTGCCAAAACGCATCCTAACAGTGTATACAGCATAGAGTATATTTTTTTTAAAAATTAGAGTTTGACTCCACTTGTATTCCTTGATTTTTTTCCTACAAATTTAACATTTTCTTTTTCCTTTTTTTTAAAGTTTGACTCTTCTGAATGAGATTTAATCCCAATACCATTTGTTAAAAAGACTATCCCTTCTCCACTGACGTACTTTTGGCAGAAATCAATTGGTTGAAAATTGGGGGTCTGTATCTGAACTTTGTCTTCTGTTTCATTGCTCATGTATCCATCCTTTTGCCAATACCTCTATTTATTTAGGTCTTCCTCAATGCTTTATGGTTCTCAGCATATAATTCTTATACAAACCTTATTAAATTTTAAAAGAATATTTCAATCTCCAATTGTTCATTGCTAGTATATACAATAAAATTGATTTTTGTATACTGACCTCCATCCTGGCTGGGCTAGAAGTAGTGTGCCTTTGGGAATGATATTTAAAGGAAGGTAAGCATAAGCCACATGTATTTAAACAGCTGATGAATGTATATCTTTGTAATTACATTTTTATTGTTTTCATAGCAACCATTTATAGAATATTCCAGATGTTTTAAAAATGATAATGTTTTATAAATGTATCTCAAAATGTATGTAATCCCTTGTTAACTTCTGGAAAGTAATTTTTCTGCCAAACATACCTATTCCCCACCACAGAGAAGAAAAAGAGGTATCAATCCGCCTTATGAAAAGACAAATATAGTCTAGGGAGACTCGTTGCTCTGTACCAAGTACCAGTCAACCAGAAAACTAATTCCAGGAGGAATTTGCTCCTTCCTCCCTGCTATGGTTTTAATGTTTGTCCCCTTCAAAAATCATGTTGAAATTTAATTGCTGTTATAACACTGTTAAGAGGTGGGAACTTTAAGAATTATTTGGGTCATCTGATGTCATTATCACAGGAGTGCGTTCACCTCCTCTTGCTCTCCTTCTTTCTCTCTTTGCCCTTCTGCCATGTGATGCTTTCTGTCACATGAGAATGCAGCAAGAAGGCCCTTGCCAGATGCTGGCCCCTTGATCTTGGACTTCCCAGCCTCTCAAACAGTGAGAAAATAAATTTCTGTTCCTTATAAATTACCCGGCCTGTGGCACTCTGTTATAGCAGCAAAAGTAAATTAAGACACCCTCCGAATGCCATTCTACTTTGTGGTATCTCAGAGTATGTTTTTAAGTTTATTATTTTTAAAATCAAATAAGAACAAATAAATCGATACCATGAAACCTTTGAGTCCAAAATTTTTTTTGTATCTTTTTCCTGTCCATTTAACTCACACAATGGATTATGCACTCCACATATTAGAGGGTCTACTTCTATATGCACCTCCCCAAACAATAAAAACAATATTTTCCCAATGATCTTGCCAAATGAAATGCACCTTATTGCCCTTTCCTAGTCCTGGAAATGCTAATGCTAAAAATGCTATCACTTTGTACTTAGTATCAGTCAATGAAGAAGAATTTTTGAATCAATTATGTAGACAACTATTTTTAAATTATACACATTATTTTGGAACTTTCCTTCTGTGGGGATGGAGAGCAATGGCTGCTTCACCTGTCTGAGTCCTCTCTTGCTTCTTCTGCAGTCTGTGACTGGTAGTGTGCTGGCTTTTAAAAATTATTCTTTCTGTACCCAACCCTCTTTATTTGGTGAGGTTTCTATGATGTTTGCTAGTTTTGTTGTCATGTGCCTTGCTAATTTGAAATGTACTCTTATCTCATGGTTTATGGGAGCTAACTGGGAAAAAGAACAACCAATAGTCCAACTATCTAGATACTAAAGATTTGCAAAATGTCTTTTAAATAAAGAGCTATTTCCTTAAAAGCAATTAAAGAGAAGAAGGTAAAATCATCATTTGCATATGATCTACATGTACCAAGAAAATTCATTAGAATGAACTGAAAAGTATAATATAACACACAGTCACATGTATAACTAACAGTGATTGGTATTTATAATTGTTTGGAAAAAACCCAAACTGTTTTTCCTCTGCTCTTACACTACAATAATCATCAACACAGAAGACAACTTCTATGACCAAACATGGGGGAGGGGTTTTCCCCACCACCAAGCAAGCGAGCAGTTTTGTAGCAGACACCAACCAGGTGTCTTCCAATTCAATTCCAATACTGGAGATAGTGTCAGATCCCACAAGTTGAGGTCTCAGTCCCCAAAAGTGCACCCTTCATACACCAGTCACAAGTTTAGGCAAGTTGGGGTTTCCACGACCCCATCCTCTGAGTTCAACTAATCTGCTAGAGTAGCTCACAAAAGTCAGGGAAACACTTAGATTTACGTGTTTATTATAAAGGATAGTACAAAGGATACAGATGAAGAGGTGCAGTACAAGGATAGTACAAAGGATACAGATGTAGCAATGTGATTGGTAAAAAGGGTATAATCTCATACTAACACACTGAATGGGGAAACCCAGCAAGGCCTGTCTGTTCAGATTCTTCTTGGCCTCTATGTGCAGCATTCCTCCAGGGTATGAAGCAGGACCCTCTCTGGAATAAAGGGTCTTAGGACCCACAAGGAGATTAGAGTCCTGCCTTGGACAGGAGAAAGAAGGGCAGAAGAAGGTGAGAGAGACAGAGAGAGAGAGAGAGAGAGACAGAGAGAGAGAGAGAGAGAGAGAGAGAGAGAGAGAGAGAGAGAGAAAGAGAGAGAGACTGACTCTGCTTCCTGAGGCCTAAAGTGCCCCAACATTATAACAAGGGGTATGGGAGTTATGAACGTGGATGAAAACCAACCTACCTACCTACCTATCTATCTATCTATATCATAATATCACAATCATATATAAAGAACTCATAAAAATTAAAAAGAAAATAAATTACACAATAGAAAAATGACTAAATAACATCAACAACATATCTTAGAGGAGAAAATCCAAATGGCTGAAAAGCATTTGAAAAGATGCTCAATGTCTTTAGTAACCAGGCCAGTGGAAATTAAAATCACAATGTAATGCCATTAAAAACCTATAAAATCATGACAAGTTTAGTGAATACCAAATATTAATGAGAGCTAAACAAGTATAGCCTTGTCTGCTCTTAGTAAGAATGTAAACTGGTATAACTACTTTAGAACAAATTTGTCATCTTGTGAAGTTGAAGAAAGTGATGCCCTTTGACCAGTAATTCTATCCATAGGTATACAGTATACGCTCTAACGAAACCCATGCAAGTGTTCCCCAAGAGACATGTTCAAGAATGTTCATGGCATTATTTGTCATAATAGCAAAAACTGGCAACAATTTAGATGTCTTTTAACAGCAAAAAATATACCTAAATTCCAATAATTTCACACAATGGAATACTATACAACACTGAAATGAATGAACCGCAATGTTGAGAAAAGCACATTACAGAAGAATACCTACGGTACTACATCATTTATATAAAATTCAAAAGCACAAAATTAAGTAATCTATGGCTTAGGGATCCATACACATGCAGTACAAATGAGAAGGGAATATTAAACACAAACAATTCAAAATGGTGGTTCCTTTTGGCTGCAAGGGAGAGGAACAAGTAGGAGGGTCATCAGAGACATTAATAATGTACTATTTCTTAAGCTGGATGGTAGGTAAACAGGTATTTGTGTCATTAATCTTAGTATCTTACAGCTAATCATTATATTTATTTTTTGTATATATGAAGTATATCATTAATGAGTCTATCACACAAAAATAAAGAATTAGTAAACTCAAGAAATTACCCACAACAGGAAACTGATGGACAGGTTTAATATTGGAAAATATTTAAGAAAAGGAACTATGCAGATCAGTAAAACCAAACAAGGTGGCAGCACTAGCAGCAGCAATACCAAGCGAGAAAAGTTAAGCAAATTCTGAGAAAGAAGAGTGATAAGAGCAGCACGGCCCATCAGATATTCAAAACACGAGAATTAAAGTCACAAAAGCTGGTGCATGAACTGGCAGGCAGGTCAAAGGGAAAGAGTACAATGCTGAGAAATACCCTCAATTGTTACAGAAACTAGTACACGGGCATTTTCAATTCCATAGCGGAAATGCTGACTATTCAATTTATGCTGTTGGGATACTTGGGACAGCCAAGCAGCAAAATGTTTCATGGGATCATACCTTACACCTTATAACAGGTACTGTAAATTTTAAACATATCAGATTTTCAAATGCAAAATATTTTAAAAAACAAAGAAATCACAACAGTACTAGAATGAACTGTGGAAACCATGGGAGAATTTTTCTGATAATCTAGACGTAACTATAATACAAGAGCCAGGAGAATGTTAAGAAGAGATGGATAAACTCAACGTTACAGAAAGTCAGTCTTCATAGCAAAACCATCAACAGCAAAGTCAAAGGACAAATGACTAATTGGAAAATAATACATATAGCATGTAGTTTCCCTAATACATAAAGAACTCCTAAAAGCCATTAAGCAAAAGACCTACAACGCAGTAGGAAAAAAGGTAATAAAGATAGTTCTAGAAAAAGAAGCATACATGGCTGTAAAATAGATATTCAACCAGACTCACAGTAAGAAAAATAAGAACTCAAACTACAATATACCATTTTAACCTACCAGATCAGCAAAAGATGAAAACCTGATAAATGGTACCAGAAGGATTTAACAGGTGGGAGTGCAGCATGGAAGGGCCTCTGAGGAGAGCGATTACATTAGTACCTGATGATTGATACCCTGTCAACACTACCACCCGTGTGCACTTATAAAAGGTTATTAGCTGCATCATTACCTATTTTAGGAAGAGTAGAAACATCTCAAATTTCATGTGAGAATTCTTTGTGAGAAATAATATTTTCCAAATATACATATTTGCTTTGCTTCTATATGAATAAAATATCTCTAGAAGGATTCATAAAAAATGACAAGATTATATTCAAGTGATTCAGATGCTGAGTTAAGGGTAAGAACTAGTCATTTCTTCCTTCCCTACTCTCTCTTTTGTAGACTTTAGCCAACCACACACAGACTGTCTTCTTTTTTCAGTGTTTCTGTATTCATGTTTTTATGTTGAGTTTGTTATGCATGCAGAGCACAGGAGGCCCACCGATGAGCTGACCAGGTATGGTCAGGGAGCTGACAGTAAGGGGATTAACCCCTGGATTGGTACAGAGGTAGTTGTCTAGGGGCATCTTTTCTTGAACAGGCAAAAAAATTAGAAAAATACTCAGAAAATGGAGAAGAGGATGAGCATTGAAGGGTACTATACATTCATTCATTCATTCAAATAATATTTACTGAGCACCCACTATGAGCAGACAATTTCAGGCATGGCAGCTCATAGAGAGTGTCTAAGAGAAATCGGACAAGTAATTACATTCATAATTGATTACAGCTGAGATAAGCCATGTTGGAAAGATTGGAGTTAGATAGCAACGAGATTGAGAAGTAGAGAGACCTAGCATCCTCATCACAAGGAGAAGCTCGTGCATAGTAAGGCAGGAACATGGCAGTGTGAGCCTCAAAAAGAAGCCAGTGTGGGTACAGACCAGAAAACAGCACAATTGAACACTTCAAGAATGGGCAAGAGGTAGGCCAAGGTCAGATCCTCCTCGATCTGGAAGGTCACTATTTGGAATTTATTTTTAAAAAATGAAGCACCACTGGAGGATCTTAAGCAGAAACACTGTACAGATAGATTAATTTTTATGTAGAATGAAAAGAAAAATAGGTTGGAGAAGGATATGTGAACAGAGGGTGACCAGTCAAGACCTTACTGAGAACATCTGGGTGACAGATGATGGTAGCCATGGAGCTGAGACACGGACAGACCAGAAAGATATAAATATTTAGGTGTAGAAAACAAAGGATTCAGCAACAGATCCAATTTGAAAGTCAGGGAGAGGAAGTATTTACATCAGTAGTAGTTTTGGTGGCAACTGGGATATTTGTTAAAAATTTAAGTTCCTAGGTCTGTGCTCATAGGTTCTCATTACGTAGGTCTAGGTTACAGACACGTTGGAACCCGAATTTTTAACAAGCAGCCCTAGTAATTCTGATGTCAACAGACCTCCTACTACACTTGGGAAATCACTGATTTAGAGGACTCCTGAACTTCTGGTTTATTCAAGAGTGGTTGGGGCTGGGATGGGGGCACCATTTATGGAAAAAGTGAACAATGAGGGAAAAGAAAACTTGTGAGGGTAGGCCATGAGTTTAGCTGTGTCTGCTCCTTACAGTCCTGTAGTAGTAGATACACAAAGAGATGGACTGCATTTACTGTTTGGACTGTTTCTATAGGTCTACCCAAATGGCCTTTCTGATAGAAGTAACTCATCAGCTAAGTGTTACACCTGCCTCACAAACATGATTCCACTTAGAATGCCGAGAAGCGGATACTTCCAAGCACGTCTGCCTCGATGCTGGCACTGGCTGCCTGTGAGGACACTTCCTAGCCACTCTTCCTAGATCACTAGGCCCCAGCCAAGTTGGCCTTTTGTCCTTCTGAAAAACTTGGGTTGCTCCCTCACTATATTCAGTTCTAAATATCTGAACTATCTAAAATACTGTCTGCCTCTCCCTTTTAAAACATTACTAGACTTTATTTTTTAGAGCAGTTTTAGGCTCACAGCAAAATTGAGTGGTGGGTACAGAGACTTCCCAGATTCCTTTCTTTATTTTTTTATTTCGGGGTATTATGAGCGTACAAACATTATGGTTACACTTTACGTCTTTGCCTCACCCAAGCGAGGGTTAGAGGCATGCCCTTCCCCCCTACAAGGCTCCCCGTGTCTGTTAGTTGTGGGTTTATCCCTCCATTCCCCTAATCCCTGGAGAGTATTACAGACATGTGAGCACCCTAGTGTTCATCAGTTAGTACCAATTTGATGGCGAGTACAAGTGGAGCCCATTCTTTCGATCTTGTGGTGCCTCACTTTGGATAATGGGCTTACGTTTAATCCAGGAAAGTATAAGAGGATTCTATGATAAAGACAGATCCCTTTCTTTGTCTGGTGCTACACAATGCTCCAGGCCCACCTTGTACTTTCTCTGCCCCAGCCCTCCTGGAATCAGCCAATTCTCCAAGGAGAAGCCCTGGTTCCTTTTACTGAAAACGATACCAGAAACCAAGATCTGGGCACTGGCTGTGCCCTTTGCTGCTGGAGTGATCCTACTTCTAGGCCCTGTCAGCCAACAGAGTGAGGACAGTGTGTATGCTAATCATATATACACATAACTATATTTCTATTTTAACCATCTGTAACTATATGAAGCTAAATACGAGTTCATGCTGACATCGTCAACTCATTCATTATCGCATGGATCATTCTCACCACCTTACCTCACTTATTTATCTGTAACTACCACTCTAATAATGAGACACTTGGCTCCCACCATATGCCATACAATAACTTAATTTTTCTATTCCAGTCCCACATCTACAGCAATGCCTGAACTGTTGATCCGAAACCCTGTGCCTCATTCATTTTTATCCCTCTACCTTACTTTTTTCTCTTTCGTTGCACTCTACACTGTTTATATTGTTTTTTATGCTTATTTATACTTATTTTCTGTTTTCCTTCTCTATGACAACACAGACTTTCACTGTTGAGTCCCCAGCACCTTAAAACTGCCTTACACAAAGTAGGTGCTCAATAAATATGAGTGGAATAAATGAATAAAAAATCATTATGCTTATTACCTTAATTAAGCAGATCTCAGGAGGGCCTTTCCTGGCCAGCACTATTTCATTCAGCTTTGAGATACTGTATCTACTTCAATCAAATTGTAATCATAGCATATAATTTAGACTTTTCATCAATTCAACTGACTTATCTCCCCAATTGCTACAATTTTTTTTTTTTTTTTTTGAGACAGAATCCGACTCTGTTGCCTGGGCTAGAGGGCCGTGGCATCAGCCTAGCTTACAGCAACCTCAAACTCCCGGGCGCAAGCGATCCTCCTGCCTCACCCTCCCAAGTAGCTGGGACTACAGGCATACACCACCACGCCTGGCTAATTTTTTCTATTTTTAGTAGAGACCGGGTCTCACTCTTGCTCAGACTGGTCTCAAACTCCTGACCTCAAGTGATCCTCCCACCTTGGCCTCCCGGAGTGCTAGGATTACAGGTGTGAGCCACTGCACCCAGGCAATTGCTACAATTATGACCACCTAACTAAGACAGTGAACTCTGACAAACTATCACTCATAGCTCCTACTTTTTCCTTTAAGGCCTGACTCTAACCACCACCTCCCCCATTCCCATCCTCTGCCAACTTAAACCTACCGGCCACTGCTCAACCTATTTTAAATTTTCTAGATATTTTCAATTCTGTGTGTTCTATTTATCTATTGATAAACTTTTTTGTCATATTTGTTGGAAAATGAACATAATTACTATCATAAGTTCGAATCACAGAGTCAATGAGAAATTACATAAAAATCAAGTTGTTGATTTTAACCTTCCAAAAGAACCATGAAAGCATGTAAAATAATTTTTTGGAAAAAGTACACAAATTTGCTCTCTTTTCCTAAGTGTGGAAGCCTGAGGTTTAGGAACAAAGACTAACAGAAAACATATGGAAAAGATCAGTAACACGATGGAATCTTGGCTCAAATGTGGTCTGCCTGCCACGTTTTACATACCAATGTCTCAAATAATAGACCAGATTTTTACAATACTGTCAAAGCATCACTTGAAACACTGTATACTTTTCTTAAATGTGAAGTATAACAAAATAAATCCTATGAATTCTTTGTAAAAACTTAATGGAAAACACTGTTTTAAGGAAACAAACACAAATCCAGGATTCACTTTACCTTATTTGTTTGCACAAGCTTAAAAGAATCCCTGCAAAATGAACTCAAAGTCCACTGCCAAGAGACACAAGTCAACTGTTTAAAATATGAAAACACTAGAATAAAAATTTTACCATTTAAAGCAGTTAACTGTTATTCTTCAGGAGAGAGAGCTCAGTGAAATAAGGGAATTTTCTAAGTCTGGTAAAATAAAGGCGATAGTTACTTGGCAACAGAAGGTTTTCACTGTCAATATTATAAAATTAATACTAAATACATTCTTGTGTAACACTAAAAACAGACAAATTGGAGATATACCTTCTGAGTGCAAGGCACTGACTTCCAGAACCAAGAGATTAATTTTTATTTCAAAGGTTATTAGAAGTGGGTATATTTGGGAGCAAGGTGAGAAAGGAGATAGCTGATGGAAAAGAAGGTACAAGTCTTTGTATGGAAAAGTCATATATTTAATTTGTGTAACCCATGACAATCTACTGCATTTAAAAAATAAACTAAATGTGAAATCCTATACATTTCTAATCTTGATTCTTTGTTTTAACAGAGGGAAGCACTGATGTGAACATAAGAGTTGAACAACCGAGAGACTCAAGAAATTTTGAGTTCCACCTTAAAATGCTGAGACACTAGGCTCCCTCTCACAGTGGACTTTAATTTGAAGAATTCTTTGGCATGAAAATGAAAATAAAAACAGTAATCAGTACATTCTGTTTCATTTAGTTCTGTTTGTCTTTCATATTAGAGGAAATTCTTGCCACACCCCAAACCAAAATTAAGGGGAAAAGAAAGAAATAAACCACATAAAGCTGACGAAGAACACAAGCATCTTAATTTGAATCCACAAAGTTTTGTATAATGAGAGGAAATGCATAATTTTAATCTAACCCAAGTGTTTTCCAAGCAGATTGTATTTGCTTAAATCGCTACAGTAATTCAAGGGACAGTCCTGTCTGGACACAGAGGTACTGTGGATTTTTAAGAGACTCAGTTAAAGAATTTAGGAATTTCTGATTCATTTAGAAGATTTGCAAATTCATCACCCTTTGAAAACTAAAGCAAATTCAACAGGTATGATGATAAAATAATTTTCAATTTTTTAAGAATGTATTCCTACTGTTAAAATAAAAAAGTATACTAGATTTGTTTAATATTAAAATAGACTGCATCTATCATAAAAGCACAATTTTTGGAAGCATAATCTGGTAAAAGTTACATTAAAATTTTGATTAGGCAAAATGTTCAGGGAAAGTAGTAGTATAGTGAGTTTAATTTTCTAATTTAAGATTTACCTAATAAATAGTTTTTGTTTAGATCTTTAACATTGTGAGTGAAAGGAAAGATTCTCAGGTTAAACGAATCACACTCTCTTTCTTGGGTCTCTTTTTCTCTCTCAATATTAAATTAAAAAAAAAAAAACAAAACAGCTAATGCCTTTGACCCATACATCTCAGCAGTGCTAGTGATTCTGGTTTTAGGGAAGATGGGCATTTGCTCTATCCAGTCTACTGAAGGATCTAACTAACTGGGTTTCCAGTCAATTAAGATTTAAATGTACTATAGCTAAAATCAATTGAGACAGTCATATATTTAATAGTAAAAGAATTTATAAAGTTAAATTTAAAACTGTCCTAGAAAAAACCTGAATCATACTTGGTTTCTTATATGCTAGTTTCTATGACATACCAATAAAACAATTATGTCCTTAAATAATAAAATGTTATGAGGCTTTTACTTTAAACTCTCTGGAACAAAGTAAATATACCTCACTTTTAATAATAATTTCAATTAGAACTTGTCTTGATGAAAGCATGAGTGCTTTTTTCCAAGTAAGAGAAATGTTATGACACAGATACTGTTATTGCTATAATATGAAGAATTCACATTAATGGATAACTAAAAAGCTGGTAATATATATTTTACTTTGCTTTCAATTTCTTTTTCACATTTGTTATTTTTCTACTAGGCAATGTACTAGGAAAGTGATGGAGTATATTGTGATGGAGAAATAAATATTCAATAGGAAAGAGAACAGCCAAGCTCTCTATGACTATGTTCATTTAAAGAAATCACCATGGTAAAATAAATGCATAGAAATAATCAACATTAGTAGAGATAAGCATTGCTAACAAGATATAAACTGTAACTTATTAATACAGTCATCCGTTTAACAAATCTTAGAGTATTTCTAATACCGTGCATTATACTAGGTTCTGTTAAATATTAGAGGTCAGGAAACTGAGATGACTGACAATGAATTATACTATATTGCTGTGAGTTATCCTATAGGAAATGAGGCACAGTTGTAGAATATGAAAAGCAGAGGTAACAAAAATATGCTTACCAAATAGCTAAGGTTAGTTGGAATACAAAATTTGGATAAAATGAAATAAGAGATCATTGTAACAGAGAAAATTATCATGGGAAAAGAGCAAGAGGAATAGAAAATAATGACATATGGATGGAAACGGGACGGATTTCAGACCAGAAAATGGTACTTAGCCAAAAGGGAGTGAGAGAAAATTGCACCATAGGGGTAGGAATGTGGAGGGAGGAGGACAAGGATGTTTAAGATAAATTCAGGTTTAGAAAAGAAATTGCTCTTGGAGGAAAGCCTTTCTTCTTAGGTGCCTGCCAAGTACAAAAATAGACAACTTTAAGAATCTATTTATTTTCAGAGAGGCCCCAATCACGATGTCTTGATTCTAAGTCAAAGGTGTGCAATTAAGTGTAGTTTCAAAGGTATCATCCAGGCCTCCTCCTTTTTCCCCAACAATTTATCTGTTGAACAGACTCTAATTCTCAAATGTAAGGTTGCTGACGATTGGCAGGGTCCTTAACAGAAGTATAAAATTCGAGCTGAGTTTTCATGAACAATGCTGTTTTCAAAATTCAATTGTGCAATAGTCAGTTTCAGATTCTTGTGTGGCCTGGCCCAGCATATCTGCACATCTCTGCCTCTGTTTCCACATCTCTTCCTCTGTGTCCACTTGTATCTTTTGGGAAAACAGCAACTTTAGAACCCAACTCCAATGGCTACAGTGAGACTGAAATGAAATATGACAAGTGCCTTAAAAAGTTAATATGCTATACTATAATGAGTACAATAAAATAGTATAAAACAATATAGGATGTGCTATATCCATTCTTGTTAATCTCCCAAAGCCTAGGTCAAATGATGTCTACAAAAAACTTCCGTGTCTCGGCCAAGCCAAGTTTAGCCACTGGGCCCACAGCACTACTTGTCTCTGCTATAAACCATGTTATCCTCTGCCTGAGGTTAGGGTTCACTTTGTTGTGACACTCTCCTCCACTAAACCATTTGCTATTTACAGAGGGGGCCATGTCTTCATGTTCTCTTCATTTCTGTATTTCCCACCAACTTAGCACAGTGCCTTACCCCTAAAATAAGGGGTAAGACAACAGTAAACTGAAGTAGCCAAATCAAACTAATTACTAGTATTTGTAAAGTGCTTTACTGAGCACATTCGCGTACAGCAGAGTAGTGTAGTACAACAGGTGAATGAGCATCCCCAGGCATACCCAATGGGAGCTTCCAGGCCAGCAAGGAGAGCTGGCTTGCTCTGAACACTGCCTTGTAAGATAAGACCATAACTCCTTTTCTCCACCTCCTCCCAAGACTCTCCCCTACTTCACCCTTGAATCCAGTGTGAAGATCACAGCTCCAGAAGTTAATTTGTTAAATTTGGCATTCATTCCCAGAGTGCCAATTCCTTGGGTCAAAATTTAGACCCTTCGGACTCTGGACTTAACAACTTCATTTTGTTCTTTTAACAGTTAACCACCATTTCCTAAACAATTCACCCTCTGTTGCTTCTATGTTTTTGCTCATCTCTTCTACCTGGAAATCTTCCCTATCTCTCTATGAGAACCCTAATATTCCTTCGAAGTCTAGGTAAAATGCCATGGCCTCCATGAATCCCATGAAAAAGAAAGAACAATAGACGTAATATATTTAGACTTGCAAGAAAAAATGTCATGATGTAATCCTAGCACTTTGGGAGGCCGAGGCATGAGGATTGCTTGAGCCCAGGAGTTCGAGATCAGCTTGAGCAAGAGCGAGACCCCGTCTCTACTAAAAATAGAAAAATTAGCCGAGCGTAGTGGTGCACACCTGTGGTACCAGTTACTCGGGAGGCTGAGGCAGGAGGACAGCTTGATCCCAGGAGTTTGAGGTTGCTGTGAGCTATGATTATGCCACTGTACTCTAGCCAGGGTGACAGAGCAAGACTCTGTCTCAAAAAAAAAAAAAAAAAATAAAAATAAAAAAATGTCATGAGTTTCAAAATCATATATTGTTTAAAAAAAAAATACCAAACCATTGCTATTATGGTATTTTCTTGTAGGGAGGGCTAAATATAAGAACATATATTGGAATAAATGATCACTTGATCCTATTTTCTTAATTAAGAAAGCAAGGTCAACACCTAAAAACAATAATGGGGAATGAAGTTTTAGAGGCTGGAGAGAGGAAAAGAGGATGGTCTAAGGAAATGCAGCTATGTAGCACTTGAGGTTAGTAGTCATGAACTGAGAGCAAGACCAGTGGTCATGGTCCCATTTTTCTCTAGTTATATTTAGCTGTGTGTCAGGCTGTGAGTAGGTAGAGAATGGGAGTAACAAGGGTTGCAGTTTGCTACATATAAGGAGCCACAAAGTTTAGGGCACGTGCAAAGGAGTAATGACAGTGATGAACTACGGGGTCTAAACTGGTAAGGGAACTGCTCATATTGGGAGGTATGGATGAGGGGCAATGAAAAACAGCAGAATCAATATATTTTAGGTTCCACCAAAATTGAAGAATTACTGCAGTCAGAGTTACACATGGAGATAGTGGTCAGAGTGTGGGATGCTCAGAAAGGAGAGTATGAGGGGTTGCAGTAGCGGTAATGACAAGGCCCAGCATGTGGGTGCATGGAAGCAAATGGTGAGGAAGAATGGAGAACAGTATCAGCGAAGGAAAAGAAATTAACGGTCTCTGACTCTGCTTGAATAACTAATACCCAAAACCTAAAATATTTACATTCTCTATATTGTTAATTTTTGACAAGAAAAGATACAAGAAACTGAGATGTTTCTCAACCTTTCTCAAATGGGGTTCTCTCAGAAAAAATGATTTAAGTAAACATTTTCTCAATTATACCAATGATGAAAAATAGCTAGTACCATTCTAGGTAAATAGGAGATAAGTCATTTCATTACATACAATGATGTGTTAGGACAATCATTTTCTCATGAAACCCTGGATGAGAAACATAGAGAGAAAAGGTCTCAGAATAAAAGAAGTATGATTTTAACTTTTTCCTAAATCATATACTCATTCTATCAGATAGCAGTTTAAGATTTGCAAAGTACTTTTACATGCATATCTCGTATGATCCTAATAATAACCAGATGAGCTAAGCAAGTAAGATATAAGATATAAAGCAAGCTCCAAGATAAGCAGGTGAGATAAGCAGCCAAGGTATAATTCAGCTATAATTGTAATTTTTGTTTTATTGACGAGGCAAGCGGGAGATATGTTAAGTGACAGGTCTGCAATGCAGGTTTTCAGGCTCCTCACCCAGGGCACAATCCACCCTTCCCTATAACTTCGAGTTTCAGCACAAACAAGTGTTAACTGTCTGTGAAGCCTTTCCCCTTACAATCCTACTCCACATAATATCCTTCTGCTGCATTGTATCATATGTCTCTCTGATCCTCCACTAGGCTTTAAACTCTTCGGAGACAGGGACAGTGTGTTTTTAATATTTGTATATCTAGAACTCAAAACTATTAATGGAAAAAAGGAAGCTAGGAGGAAAAATGTAAAGATTAATCTATTAGAAACTTAAACTTTGTAGAATGTAAATATTGTGTGTATTTGGGATGTGAAGTAGTTATTCGAGCAGAGTCAGAGATGAAATAATTGGTTTCTGGAAACTGTTTCATGAAGAAAATCTGATGGCACGGTTAGGTTTTGATAGAAAACCCTAAGAGGAAACATGAAAGCTATTTCTAAATATCTCAAGTTATCATATAAAAGAGAGTAGTACTTCATGTTCTTCTAAAAAGCAGAAAAGGGTATCAGCAAATAAAAGTAGTAGAATCTCCTAGGCAAGAGCTAAACATAGGTCTCTCTTCTCACACGTAGTGATCATCATTAAAGGACTGAGTAGCTTGTAAGAACATCCAGTATTTATAGCAGAGGGACGACCAGACTGTAGTTGAGTAATGTCATGCTATCATCATATATCTCTACTCTAGTAAGCACCAGAAACAGATTCTCTTAAAAGATGATTACTTAGTAGAAAGTCTAGAACAGCAGGCTTTTGACTGTGGTTCAGTGCAAAATGTGACTTTTTATTTTTTTTTAGAGACAGAATCGTGCTCTGTTGCCCAGGTTGGAGTGCAGTAGGGTGATCATAGCTCACTGTAGCCTTGAACAAATGAGCTCAAGCGAACCTCCCACCTAAACCTCCTGAGTAGTTAGAGCAATAGGAACATGCCACCAAGCCTAGCTAATTTTTTTTTTTTTTTTTTTTTTGAGACAGAGTCTCACTCTTTTGCCCAGACTAGAGTGAGTGCCATGGCGTCAGCCTAGCTCACAGCAACCTCAAACTCCTGGGCTCAAGCAATCCTTCTGCCTCAGCCTCCCGAGTAGCTGGGACTACAGGAATGCGCCACCATGCCCAGCTAATTTTTTCTATATATTCTTAGTTGTCTGATTAATTTCTTTCTATTTTTAGTGGAGACGGGGTCTCGCTCTTGCTCAGGCTGGTTTCGAACTCCAGAGCTCAAACAATCCTCCTGCCTCGGCCTCCCAGAGTGCTAGGATTATAGGCGTGAGCCACCGCGCCCGGCCAAGCCTAGCTAATTTTTAAATTGTTTTTGTAGAGATGAGGTCTCACTCTGTTGGCCAGAGTAGTCTCGAACTAGTTGTCTCTAGCGATCCTCCCGGCTTGGCCTTACTAAACACTGGGATTGTAGGTGTGAGCCATAATGTATGACTTTAAAAAAAAAAATTCCACCTCACTGGTACTTAAACAACACTAATTTTGGTTTGAGCACTACCCATTCTTTCTGGATATTCTTTTACATACAGATATAAGTATAATACATTTTATATAATTGTCAATTTATACAAGAATTATTCTGAGTTTACTCACTTTTTTGACAATATATTTCCTTTTCTCCTTGCAATAGGACAAGACAAAAAAAAAAAAAAAAAGAAAATGGGCTTTTTAAGTCCAATATGTGTCATTTTCTTCTTTTTTGGAGTCAAAGTATATTGCCAATATGAAACTTATCAATGGGATGAAGACTATGACCAAGCCCTGGATGATGATTACCAAACAGAATTCCAATTTCGTCAAAGTGTAGAATACGGAGTTCCTTTTCATCGGTATACTTTAGGCTGTGCCAGCGAATGCTTCTGTCCAACTAACTTTCCATCATCAATGTACTGTGACAATCGCAAACTCAAGACTATCCCGAATATTCCAATGCATATTCAGCAACTCTACCTTCAGTTCAATGAAATCGAGGCTGTGACCACAAATTCATTCATCAATGCAACTTATCTTAAAGAAATTAACCTCAGCCACAACAAAATTAAATCTCAAAAGATTGATTATGGTGTGTTTGCTAAGTTTTCGAATCTACTACAACTTCATCTAGAACATAACAACTTAGAAGAATTTCCATTTCCTCTTCCTAAATCTCTGGAAAGACTCCTTCTTGGTTACAATGAAATCTCCACACTGCAGACAAATGCCATGGACGGGCTAGTAAACTTAACCATGCTTGACCTGTGTTATAATCATCTTCGTGATTCTGTGTTAAAAGACAAAATCCTTGCCAAAATGGAAAAATTAATGCAGCTGAACCTATGTAATAACAGATTAGAATCAATGCCTCCTGGTTTGCCTTCTTCACTTATGTATCTATCTTTAGAAAATAATTCAATTTCTTCTATACCAGAAAAATACTTCGACAAACTTCCAAAACTTCATGCTCTAAGAATGTCACACAACAAACTGCAAGACATCCCATATAATATTTTTAATCTTTCCAACCTTATAGAGCTCAACGTTGGACACAACAAATTGAAGCAAGCACTCTACATTCCAAGAAATTTGGAACACCTATACCTAGAAAATAATGAAATAGAAAGTATGTACAATTTTGTTTTCTAAAGAGAGAAAAAATGATATTTTGACTTTTTAAAGAAACAATCTTTAACAATTTATGCTTTAGACATTGCTGAAAATGGTTGTTTTGAAGTTGGCTAAGGAAATGAAATAAATTGGCCCCAGAGAAAGGTGTGCTATTCAGTTTATAGCCTTTATTAAATTTTATTACCTTGAATATTGAGAAATAATACTATACAGTGTATGAAGAAATATTACTATCCCGAGTAGTGGGACTGTAGTTGATTTTTACTTTTTTTCTTGAGATTGCTCTACTAAGAATTTATTACTTAAATTAGAAAAGCCAATGAAGGCATATTTATTCTGGTACTATAAAACTCGTTTATAATTTATATTCTTCATTATTTGATTAATGTAAAAAAAATTAAATCTAATTTAATCTAATTACACCTATAAGTATTTTAATTAATAAAATTATATCCCATATAACATAAAATCCAACATAGAATTATGGATATAATGCAGGATTAATTTTTAATTTGTATTTTTCAGAGATCAATGTTACAATGATGTGTCCATCTATTGACCCACTACATCTCCACCATTTAACATACCTTCGTGTGGACCAAAATAAGCTACAAGAACCAATAAGCTCATACATTTTCTTTTGCTTCCCTCATTTACATACTATTTACTATGGTGAACAAAGAAGCACTCATGGTCAAACAATACAACTGAAAACACAGGTTTTCAGGAGATTTCAAGATGATGATGATGATAGCGATGATCATGATAATTCTGATGGAGCTCACGAGGACCAAGAAGAAGAAGCAGAAGGGCACTTTGACCCTCATTATTATTAAATTCAAGAATGGCAAGAAACTAAACAGGTATACATTTGTGACTTCACAAAACTTTACTACTCAATATGGTAAATCTAACTAAACATGTATTGCTCAAAGTAACATACTTAGAATTATGTATAAGATCAGAATTGAATTTAAGTTGTTGGTGACATCTCCACCACTACATAGTATTAGAACTTACTCAAAATAATACAAATCTTTAGAAATATAAAGAAACCATTAAGGTTTCTTATACTCTTTTTAAACATGGAAATACCACCAAATCATAAAAAAGTGAGTATGCCATTTCTATTATCAGTAATTTTTCTAAGAATGATGAAGGAAGTAGCATTAGCAGTAGAGACCTGGAAGCCATGACCTTTTGATCATTCTGAGGACAATATGTATTTGAATGACAGGTCACATTAATGTAACAAGAATTCACTGAAGGAGTAGATATTTTTTTTTTACTTCATCTCCAGAAAAGCTTTCACACTTGTACTTTTTTGATCTCATCACTATGACATCCATCCCCCTGGCTCATCATTTAGAGTATAGAATAGTTTTGATTTTCAAGAGGCGACCCTACCAAGCATCCAAGGCATATGGATTTATTAAATTGACTAATCTTGTTTTTCTCTCAGAGCACCCAAGTAACAAAATTATAAAGCCTATATTTAGATAACTAAAAAATAACAAATTATCTCATTGTAATGTGTATTTTACCAAATTTTACCAACTGTTCAAAACAATCTTTATTGTGTTCCATTTTAACTGGGATAAATGTTTTTATATTATAGTAAATTCAACCAGAGAAAGGTCTCTTTTAGTTACATAAAAACGTGCTAATAAATAACTGCTTTGTTTACAAGGTTAAATTAGTGTTGGTATTAATAAAATAAAGTTCTATCAATATCATTAGACACCTGTTTTCCTAGCACAATACATTAGAAACACATATTCTTATCAGCCAATGTTTATTTACATTTGGAGTATCTACATAATGCTAAAGTTAAATACAGTTCCCTTAAAATGTGAAAAACAGGTTTTAACATCTTCTTTAAAACCTTAAAAATCACTTTTTCTTTAATCTATCATTTTGAAGTATTTTAAGTAAGCCTTACTATGAAGATTAACTGTTGTGATGAACTCTCTTGATTTACCAGGCTAATATTTCACAGAATTCCTTAGATAAGGGACAAATACAAATCTGGAGCCACTTATACAGGGAACCTAAAAAGAAATAACAATTCAGCCAACATGTGACAGACGAGCAAAACTGCATTTTAGAAGTAGTTTTCAGGCTTTTGAATCTTTATTTTTCTGGAGATATCAGTTTTAACTGAAGCCTTTAATGCTCTTTACATCTTTGAGTAAGTTATTACCATTATCAGAACCAAAAGGCCCACCTGCCCCTAGGGACAACTTCGATGATCCAGAATGAATATGAAAAAAACTCCACTCATTCAATCAACATTCACGAAGTCACTGGGTATATAGGGCTTAGCAATGAGGAATAAAGAAATGGAGCACCATGTGCAATTGTGACACCCTAAGATATAAGTGTGAAAGTAAAGGTAAGAGCAAAATGCTAGTAATATGGGCAAAGCACACTTTCAACAGAGGTTAAAAAAAAAAAAAATTTAAGGATCACCTCCCTTTTTCTTGAAATTTTTAAAAACAAGGTTATAAATTCAAACATTTATTAAGAACTAGTATGTGGAAAATACCATGGATGTTTCAGGAGACAAACATATGACTACTCCTAACCTAGAGCAATTTAAAATTTAATGAGGAGCCATCATATCAGATACCACTTCACACTCACCAGGATGGCTGAAATCAAAAGACAGACAAGTAACAAGTGTTGGTGAGGAGGTGAAAAAATGAGAACCCTCATACACTGCTGAAAGGAGTATAAAATGGTGCAGATGCTTTGGAAAGCAGTCTGGCAATTCTTTAAAAAGTTAAGAGTGCAGGCCGGGCGCGGTGGCTCACGCCTATAATCCTGGCACTCTGGGAGGCCAAGGCGGGCGGATTGTTTGAGCTCAGGAGTTCGAAACCAGCCTGAGCAAGAACGAGGCCCAGTTTCTACTAAAAATAGAAAGAAATTCATCGGACAACTAAAAATATATAGAAAAAATTAGCTGGGCATGGTGGCGCATTCCTGTAGTCCCAGCTACTCAGGAGGCTGAGGCAGAAGGATTGCTTGAGCCCAGGAGTTTGAGGTTGCTGTGAGCTAGGATGACGCCACGGCACTCTAGCCCGGGCAACAGAGTGAGACTCTGTCTCAAAAAAAAAAAAAAAAAAGAGTAAATATAACACAGCAATTCCACTACTAGGTATATACCCAAGAGAACTGAATAAACGTTCACACAAAAATTTGTGTATGAATGTCCATATTGGCATTATCCCTAAGAGACAAAAAGTGGAAACCACCCAAATGTCCACCAGTTGATCAATGGGTATATCTACACAATAGAATATTATTCAGCAATAATAAGTAATGAAGAACTGACACATCCTATGACATGGATGAACCTTGAAACCATGCTCAGTGAAAGAAGCCCATCATAAAAGAACACATACTGTCTAATGCCATTTATAGGAAATGTCCAGAATAGGGAAAGCTATAGAGACAAAAAGACTATTGACTGCCTAAGGCTAGGGGGATGGGAATTGGAGAAAGTGAGGAGTGACTACTAATGTGTATAGGGTTTCTTTTTTAGGGTGATGAAAATGTTCTAAAATTGATTATGGTGACAGTTGTACAAGTCAACAAATACTAACTACTATTGAATTGTATGCTTTAAAAGGATAAATTGTATTGGATGTGAATTATCTCAATAAAGCAGTTATTTTAAAAATTCAATAAAGCTAGCTGGGCATGGTGGTGTGTGCCTATAGTCCCAGCTACTCTGGAGGCTAAGGAGGGAGGATCATTTGAGACCAGGAGTTCAAGGCTGCAGTCAGCTATGATGGTATCACTCTACTCCAGCCAGGGAGACAAAGAAAGACTCCAATTCTAAATAAATAAAAGAATAAAATTATCTTTAAAATTTAATAAAGAAAAGATTGAACAACTCATTCTAACATAAGCAAGAAAGAAATAAAATGCAAAGTGGCAGCAACTATAAAAACAGTGTGAGCATGGATACCATAACTTTCACATCTGGAGAGGACCTGGTAAAGCTGTTGATGTCTCCCAGGAAGAACTGATTGCTGTGTGATAGGAACTGATTAGCAGAAGTGGAGAGAATAAGCTCCGGACTGGGACAAATATAAAGAAAGACATGGTAATTACTCGTTTTACCTCTTGTGTAGTTTAAAAAATTAAAAACCCTCCAATTTTTGGAATTCTGAAGCTTCAATTTTTATCTCCTCATAAATTAATAAAATACACTTTAATTCTCAAAGAACAGCCTTAACAAAGAATAAAAATGCACGATTCAGTAATTCAAAACGAGGAATTTGACATTAGATATATGTTGATATAAAGCCTGACTACACTTCTAAGCTAGGTTACTTTGGTTATTTAGCTTCTCTAAGCTTCCCTTTCCTCATTTTTAAAGGAAGATGATTCTCATATGGTTGTCATAAAGATAAAAAGAAATCATGGATGTAACAAAGCACTTAACGTGCATGCCAGTTAGAGATATCCAATAAACTGTAACCCTCATTCCAGCATGTCTCGCCCAGGAGCTCACACACAGATCCAGGTGGCTGCACACTCCCAGCTGCTCACACTGGCTTTCCTGCACACAGAATGGAGTCAGCATCTCTTTGGATTCCTTCCAACATTGTACTTACACAAAATATTAGCAGACAAGGCAGACTTTAGTAAGGGTTTCATTAGGGTGCTTAAATCACATACTCCACAACAAACGAATTCAAAGTCACTACTGCATAGTTAAACTTTCCAAAGCACCCTTCTGGATGGCCCACCAGGGTGAGGACGGCAGGGTTTCTTCCATCCCCCTCACAAGGCACTGGGCTGCTGGCTTCTCTGCCCCAGAGTGTGGCCAAACTCCTCCTGTATATTAGGAATAACAGTTCAATTCTGCTCTGGCTCCTCCCTCCAAAGCTGTGTGTAAGTAAATGCATCTCAAAATGTCCTCCAGCTCAGGGCCCAATGAGGAGGCAGCTTAACTATTTTTTGTTATTTGAAAATGTCCTAACTCAAACCCACCAAAGTATTTCTTATTAAAAACAAAACAAAAACCCCAATGCTTTCCTTAGAGAAAATGAAGAATAAAGTATTTTCTTCAACTAGTACATCAAGATTGCATAGTTACATATCAGAGCTACGGATTAAACCAGTTGATTTGACATTTGTAACAGGAAAAACATGACAATTCATTTATTACTTTTCTCCTTATACCACAAAGTACTTAGTTATATTAGCTAATAGGCTGAACTATTTGAACCATTAACAAATCCAAATCATACCATAAATCCAAGCTTAATTAACATATAAATGCATAATGAATATACATTTAGCTTTTAGAAAGGATATTTTAAAAAGGATATTTCATAAATAATACTGATGGAGAATGTTTAGCCTGTGTTTAAATATTATTTAATACCTGAAACACTATATATTTTCACTTTATTACTCAAGTTGGGACCACTAAACTAAAATACAGATGTATGCATATCATATAACACACTTAACTAGCTCCATGGGGAAAACAACAAAGTAGAAGAAATAAAACTTGTCTCTTCTATATACTTTTTCTGTTTTAAGAATTCATATGTCCCAAAGGACGGCTAGAACTAAAACCCTGGTTTCCTGATTCCAAATCTATTTTTTCTAAATCTTGGAAATAAAGAGTAAGAGCAGCTGGAAATGAAATTAAATCGCAACAGCAAAAAATCCAAAGTTTCTTATATGCTCCAATTTCCTAAATAGATATAACTATGCCAAGTTATAGCTATGTCTAGTTACAAATATCACAACATCATGGACACATCTAGCATCACTTTATGTGTTTAGGCTGTGAATTCTCTATAGAGAATTATGTACTACTAAGAAAAACTAAATTCCAAATACGATACATTTTCACTATGAACTATTACTTACATTGAGTAATAATTCCCCTCCATTTAAATTTCACCTTTTAGTCTGCGAAGTACTTTGGTTCTCATCTTTCTCGTTTGAACAAATGACTAGGCTTCAAGCATGAGATTTGAGATAGCAATCCAAATCATAGACTTTCCATAAGAATGTTGAATTAAAAAGGGTCTATAAGTATGTAGCAACTCAGCAGTTTTCAACAGGAGCGATTTTGCCCCCAAGGGACAATTGATGTCTCTGGAGACATTTTTGGTTGTCACAATGGAAGGGAGGGGTGCTGCTAAACAGCCTATAGTGCACAGGACAGCTCCACGACAAAGAATTTTGGGTCCAAAATGTCTATAGTGAGGAGGCTGAGAAACTCTGTAGTAACTAGGCTCTAGTCCAATAGATAAAGAAACTGAGGCCTAAAGAAGTTAAAGAAGTTGCCCGAGATCGGGGGAGGTTAATGACAGAATCAAAACTAGAACTTACATGTTCTGACTCCTAAACTAAATTATTTCCTATTAAGTTAAAGGATGAAAATGGAGAAAAGACTATTCTGGCTTGTAGCCTTTGTTGAAAGCTAATCAACTTTGTAGTTATACGGTCTCTATCAGTAGGATTAAACCACTTCCAAAAAGATACTCTTTCCCAGAAAATTCTTTTTTCCAAAACTCAATTCCACTCAACACATTTTTTGGTTGCCTACTACTGAGAAACAATTAGGAGAAAGAACCAACAGACCAATGGTACACCCTCAAAGAATAAAACACTTGTAAGACACCAAGGATAATGTAATAGAGTCACCCAAAAGAACTCCACAGAGAAAACTCTTTCATTTTTGGGCACAATGCCTGCTCTTGGGCATTAAGCGGTTTTCATCTTTTATTACTGTATAGTAAAAAGCTAAGTAGCTTTCTATCAAGATATAACATTTCTTTCTGGAATAGAAAATAACCTACAGTTTCAAACATTTTACATTGGGAACTGTGTAGTAAAGATTTTGGCTTTGCCTACAGAGAGGTCTGAGCTTTGCCTTGGCTTCTGGGAGGTGACCCTATGTCACTTCTGATAGGAGTGTCTTTGTTTAGGGTGGGATCGGCCACACCCAATAGTCTAAGGATGCGGTGGCCATGCCAGAAAGACCAACCATGTGATTTAGGATAGGTTATGCAGTATCAGTGGACCTGGAGGTTGAGTTCAACCATGTGGACAATCATTCAATTATTCAATCAGTCAAGCCCCATTAAAAGCTCTGAACACCAAGGCTTGGATGAGCTTCCCTGGTTGGCAATACTCCATGTACACTGTCACACAACAATGCCAAAACGGTAACGCATCCTGAGAACAATGAAAGGTTCATGTTTGAACCCGCCCAGATTCCGCCCTATGCATCTCTTCCTTTGGCTAATTTTTGCGTATCCTTTCCCTATATAAACCATAACGATGAGTATAATAGCCTTCAGTGAGTTCTGAGAATCCTTCTAAGGAATTGTGAAATGTAAGTGTGGTTTTGGGAATCCCCTGAACTTGCTATTGGTATCAGAAGTGAGGTTGGTTTTGGGAAATTTGCCTGCAAACTTTACAGATTGGCTAACTATGGGCAGGAGTTTAGGTTTGTTTATTTTCCAATGCAATTCTGGATATTTCCAGACTCTTGCCTTGCATAAGCACCTCCCCTTCAGTGTGGGTGTGACCTGTGACTTGCTTCTAACCAATAGAATACGGCAAAGCTGACAGTATATATGTGATTATTATATGTACTTGCTACAAAAGACTGTGATGTCTGTCTTGCCAGAAGACTATCTCCCTCTCTGGCTGTGAGGAAGCAAGCTGCCACGTTGTGAGCTGCACTGCAGAGAAAGTCACGTTGCAAGGAACTGAGGGAAGCCTTCAGTCAACAACCACCAGGAAACTAGGCCCTTAGTCCCACATCGTGCAAGGAACCAAATGCTGCCAACAACCACATGGATTTATAAGTGGATCCTTCCCTCTCAACCCCTGAAGTGAGGCTGCAGTCTCGGCTGCACTTTGACAGCAGATCCTAAAGCAGACAATCAAGCAAAGTCATACCAAACTCCTGACCCACAGAAAATGTGAGATGTTATTTAATTAAGCCACTAATTTGTGGTAATTTCTTACATAGTAATAGATAACCATCACAATAGGCAAACAGTGGTAATGTTTAGACATGCAACAGAAGAGGGATATTTCTAAAATGCAGATAGGATCACATCACTCACTGGCTTAAGAATTTCTCAGTGATCTCTCACTGACTACAGACCAAAGCCCAAGCACATTAGCAAGATATAAAAGATTCTCCTTAATCTAACCTCTATTCCCGTGTAGTCACATTTCTTAATATGGTCCACTCCCCTCACTTCTTTCGTCTCTCCCTCTAAGCTCCAGCCACATGCAAAAAGATTTCCTAAGTGATCTATCCCCATCCTTCCCTCCCATATAAGTCTCCCCTTGCCAAGAACGTTTCACCATCTGCCCCTACCCTCTTCTCCTATACCCTCTATAGAAGTCAGCTTGAGTGCAGACTCCTTGACCTCACCCGGTCAAGGTTTGTGGCCTCTCCCAGTTTATCACAGAACCCTTTGCATATTTCTGTGTAGCAAGCCCCACTGGGCGTTCTAGTTGCTTGTTTGCTGCCTTTCCTGCTGACTTGGAGACAATAAAAGTTCCTGGGGGGAAGAAACAGTTTTGCTTACTTGAGTTTACTTGTCTGTAAGTCTAGCACAGTAATGGTGCTCAATATTAAATGAATACTATTAAATGAATTTATTAAATGAATGAACGCTAATAAAATTGTGTTCGTTGGTCATAACTTTTTGAGGAAAGCTGTTATAATCCATAAAATAATTTTCTATAGTATAAAGTATCAAACTCTACCATTAACACATTGACTGCCAAGTGAACTGTATTTAACTCAGGCTAGTTCTGAGCCCGGGGCCTTGTGATGCAAAACCCTGTGGTTGGTTGGTGAAAATCTTACTTATTAATGTTCTTATTGTTTCAATTAATATTGATAATTTAATTCTAAAAATGTGGATTGTGTTGCATATAACTCGTGCACAGAAAGCAATAAAAAACAACAAATTAGAAAGGATCGTTTTGTTTTACTAAAACATCACGGTCCCAGGGAAAATTTTTTTTTCTAGTGTGGCAGTTAATGTGTTAATGAAACCATGAATCTCTAAGATTCTCTAAATTCGAAATATGGTATCTATCCAGCTTCTCAACATCTTGTTAACTTGCTATATAATACAAAACAAATCCATGTCTGCTGTTTCATTATTACATATTTCAAAGACTTAAAAAAGTTTTATTTTATTTTTAAAGCTATAAAACCAACAATTTATGTCAACCAAAACCAGAGAGGATCACAACTAAATTTAAAATAATTCACATTCAAATAAAAACTTGATTATTAAAGTCTTAGTTTATTTAAGCTTTGATTTGAAAGGCTCTAAAACAAATTTTGACTAGAAAAGAGAATGGGTATTTATCCATACTTGTTAAATGTTTAGCTTAGAGGAGAGAGAAATGTTACTTTGATTGCTAAAAGCACCAAAGAGTAATAAAAATAAATGTGAATCTTTTTTTTAAAATCAATCTTTAAAGATACTTGTATGGTATCTACAAAACCACTTTAACATTTAAAATCAAATTTAATATTAAAATAATTTGTATAAAGTTTCCTTCATGCAGCAAACAAAAATATTTAACTATCAACCCCCAAAATTATAAATCAAATTTATTTTTAAAAAGCCAATTCTCATGCTTGGGTTTTTGTTACATGTAATTAAAATAAAGGGGAGAAAAAAAACCCAAATGACAAAACTATAACCAAATTAGTGCTACAACTAATTCTTATATTGGAAATTTCTTGGCTTTATATTAATTATAGTATTAAGACAATATTTTTAGTCCTCATAAAATTAAGAGCTTAGACTATGCTTTTTTTGGTGTTCTATTTCATTCAAATAGCAGATGTTTTATCTCCTGGGAAATTACCAAAATGAGAAGCATGATTTTATAACTATATCATTTTCATAAACTAATCCTCATGAAAACATTAGTGTTTATTATACAATAATAAAATGACGCAAGTTTACAGTCAATTAGTGAAAGCAGACTGAGTGCAACAGTTACAAATATCTTAGGCACAGTTCTTTAGTACAACACACTGCATTTCACCCTAGAGAAAGAATGTTGGCAGAAATCTCTACCACATGGAAACTGCTCTTAAAGCTGTTGGGCCCTGAAATTTTATTCAGCAGTTCAAAATCAATCCACAGCTTTCCTCATTCACCCTCCCACTTGGGGCTAATGCACAGGCATGAACATCTATTGAGGAAAACCACAAAAAACTTCAAAACTGCTGCAACGGTAGGCTTGTTTTTCACATATTATTTTAAATATTGTTTGCTAAAGTATAACTCATCTAATAGTCTTAATAAACGTAAAGGCCATCTCTAATTTGTTTAAGTTTCAGTTACCTCAAACAACTTTTAACAAGTACTTACGTGTATCATTGTATAACTTTAATATCCATGCAGGCAAGAATGGGGTGCTGCAAAAGTCACAGATGCATTTTATTCTTCATTTTCAACCACTGGAGTTTTGACAAATTGGCATCTATAATGCAGCATCAGCAACTCTGAGTGATTCTGTTTGAAGTTACTTAAGAAAAAGTCTGAAATGTGCGTCTACCAGATAAAATCCACTGATAAGCCTAAAAGAATCCTTTCTATTACATTCCTCAAAGTTCCTTGATTAAAGTTCTGTATTTCCTCTAGTGTGCAATATTATTTTTTCAGTTTTCATAGTGTAAATTTAAAAAATACCATTAAGAAGAGTGAAAAAAATTTGTAATTAAAATTACAAAACCAAGAAAATTAAAGACATATGACTTTTCCTATATTCTGTACCACCTAAAGGTAAGTGTTAATGACTATTTTTCATAATGTTAAATTTAAGGTTTAAGCTTTAAAACTTTCTTGGAACTTGTTTCTGTTCATACCAATACAAATCAAGAGGTCTTACAAAGTAGCAAAGTTGAAATATGATATTTTTAACTTACATGAGACAGGATCTTGGGTCTTCATTTTAACTATTTATACTACAGGTATCCTAAGCAGATTTCAATTGCATATCTGCACCTCCTTTCGAGGCACATAATTATTAAGAAAAATTATCAACATTTCTTGGATTTTTGATAGAGAAGATAGAAAACTATTTTCTGAAACTATTTTTCAGAATGTTCACTGATATATAAAAACTGTTAGCATCTAATTAAAGATCACTAAGGGTTAAATACTTGTTCTCTGGCCCCTACTGCGTACACCCTGCCAAAACATCCTCTAAGCTTTTAAATATTGCTTTGATGGTCTGCATTTTTATTTCCAGGGAAAAAGAGAGTTTTCTCCCACAGTCAGCAGGCCACTAGTTTATTACCTTCCAGTCACCTTGACTTTTGCTAAAATGAAGACTCTGCAGTCTACACTTCTCCTGTTACTATTTGTGCCTCTGATAAAGCCAGCACCACCAACTCAGCAGGACCCACGCATTATCTATGACTATGGAACAGACAATTTTGAAGAAAGTATATTTAGCCAAGATTATGAGGATAAATACCTGGATGGAAAAAATATTAAGGTACTTTATTTCTACTCTAAATTTAGCTTCTAAAATAGTGCCCATTTAAATGCATGTTTTTGTTTTTCCTGAATGTGTCTGATAAGGTAAGAGGAAAGGAAAAGCACTTTAAATGATTCCGAGTAATTCATAATAATTGTCCCTGAGATTGTATTTTCAGAGTATGCATGCCTCCCAAATTAATAAACAGTATCTACAGTAACCAAACAGTATCTTCAGTAACCAAAAAATAAAATTTAAGGAAAACTAGATTTTAGGATGATGCCTGACCAGTTGCAATTTATACGTTAAGTAATGTTACACAATGTCCTATATATGTATATTACATTGCTTCAAAAATAAATTAGGAGAAATGTGTATTAGGAGAAATAAAGATGAATTATCAGGTTAAAATGTATTGTTTTAGAGAAAAATGGTTTAAGGAAATAAATAGAAGAGGTATTTTGCTATCTATAGCATTTCACAATAATTTATATATGCCAATTACAAATAGTACCAAAAAATGAAAAATTACTTAATATAGAGCTTTCTCTTTTAATCAATTTTAACAGTTTATACCCTCTATCAATTTGTACTCAGTAACTGTAACTGTGATTGAGTTAATACTCTGCAGGGATGACTTTTATACCACATCATTCATACCCCACCTTTATGGGCAAAGTAATTACTTACGGTTTTCTTGGCACACAGAAATGAATGCTGGGTAAGGGAAAAGTTAATACAGCACATAAGTGTCTGTTACCCACTGTGTGTGTGACACACAAACACATATACCAATAACGGAAAATGAAAAATGCAGCCAAATATATAATAATACTGATTGTGTCAGAAGTTCTTTTCCACTATAAATTAAATGGTAAAGATTTTAAGATTGACCAGTTATAAATGCTACTTTCTCCTCTTTTTTAGGGGGTACACAATGAGCAAATGTTAATATCACAGTTTCTTTCAATGGAGTTAGTTAATATGGTGACATTATTTTTGCCTATTATTAAGACAAAAGAGATAGGCTAGTCATAGCTTCAAGTTATATTTAAAAAAAAAAAAAGCAGCTTATTATAACATAAGCTATTGGCTCACTTGGATGATTTGAATGTATCAAAAACACTTTCAAAGTCCCTGTTCCCTAAAAAGTAATAACTTTAGAGATTATTTTCTCTTTGCTTCTTCTCTTTACAGGGCTTTAGAAGTTTCTCTATCTTAATACAAATGCAGGAACTAAGATATTTGTGGAATGGAGTAGAATTCAACAAGACTTGATTTATAAATGCAGAGTGGAGGGAGGATGTTCAACCAGCACACAGATGAGAATGAAGGTGAAGGGCAGAGTCAGGAGTCAAGACTGAGACTAAAGCGGAACATGCTTACAAAGGGTAGAAAGAATAGGATACCACGTAATACTCTGGAATCTAATGGGAGAAAATGTATTCTACAAGAACAGAAAAGAGAGAGAGTTAATGATATTGACCTCAATTCCCTCAGAGTTAATGGCCTATACCGGTGGTCTGAGCAGGGTGGTAGGCTGCAGTAAGAGTTCCAAGAGTCAGGGCTTAACGGAGGCATAGGTAATTAAAAGGTTGCCCCTGGAAGAGACCAAAAGACCTTAATCCGTACTTCACAGGGCTGGAGCTCTCATCACATGGATGGAGCTCTAGTCCTGCTCAAAATGGCAGAATCTGAACAAGTAACTCAGTTTAGACAGGAACCATGAGGAATAGTTTCACCTCAGAAAAACTTTTACCCCATTTCAGGGAATTCTCTTCTAGTTCTCATTCGGAATTTCAATATGTTCAACATTTACTTAGCACTGAGTTCAGCCATCGAAGATATAAAAATAAAAAAGAACTGGTTCTTTTACTGAAGGAGCTCATGGTCTCTAGAATGATAACAAACTAAACAAATATTTACATTATAATTTGATGAATGATGAAATGGGATTATGTATAAAATCCTAATGGAGCACAAATAAATGCCATTGATTGTAACTATGAGAAGGTAAGGATCATCTGTGATCCTTAGGTTGTATAGTCACTTAGACTTCATCACACCAGATAACAAACTTTTATTTTTCTAACAGGAAAAAGAAACTGTGATAATACCTGACGAGAAAAGTCTTCAATTACAAAAAGATGAGAGTATAACACCATTACCCCCCAAAAAAGAAAATGATGGTAAGTATGAAGACTTTATCATTTAATTATTTTTCAAAAAGTCTCTTTTAAAAATAGCTACAATGCAACTTTATTCTTTGTAATAATCAAAAATTGCCTCGAGATATGGTAATATGAACAGTGGAATATTTCCAACGATGAAGTCAAACAGGTATATTGGGAATCCACATCATTTGTCATCCCACATTACGAGTCAGAAATGTAGAACAAAAACATTCAATACCAACCAAAGCTTAGACCACAGTTAGCCTCCACAAAGTATGAGTTTCTTTCCATATATAATCAATGCAAGAAATACTGAAATGCTGATTATTTGTCAAATATAATGTATGGCATCAAGATAAATAAAGTGTAATTCTTGCCTTCAAGAAACTCACAGAAGGCCGGGGGCAGTGGCTCACGCCTGTAATCCTAGCACTCTGGGAGGCCGAGGCGGGAGGATTGTTTGAGCTCAGGAGTTCGAAACCAGCCTGAACAAGAGCGAGACCCCGTCTCTACTAAAAATAGAAAGAAATTAATTGGACAACTAAAAATATATAGAAAAAATTAGCCGGGCATGGTGGCGCATGCCTGTAGTCCCAGCTACTTAGGAGGCTGAGGCAGAAGGATCGCTTGAGCCCAGGAGTTTGAGGTTGCTGTGAGCTAGGCTGACGCCACGGCACTCTAGCCCAGGCAAAAGAGTGAGACTCTGTCTCAAAAAAAAAAAAAAAAAAAAAAAAAAAAAAAAAAAAAAAAAAAAAAAAAAAAAAAAAAAAAAAAAAAAAAAAAAAAAAAAAAAAAAAAAAAAAAAAAAAAAAAAAAAGTAAAAGAAACTCACAGAAGAGAAATGGCTATATACATAAAAAACTACATTTCAATTAAAACGATAGAAAACTTATCATAAAAGAACAAAATACAAGTCCTGCTTAATAGTTCCTATGTGTTTGGTTTATTCTTGCTCTATCACAGAATATTATTTCATATGAAAACAGGGGAAAAATCACAAATTTCTATATTGCTACAATAAAATTAAAATTATCTTTAAAAATATGATAAGTGCTACAGTAAAAATAGACTTGAACAAATGGAAAGACATCCCTTGTTCTTGGATAGGGTATCTAAATATCAAGATGTCAATGCTCTCTCAATTTATGAATTTTAGATAATCCCACTAAAATTACCAATAAATTTTTTATAAAGCTAAAAAAATTGACTCCAAAATTCATATGGACAAACATACACAAATAGGGGAAACACTGAACAATGCGGGAACTATTCTAAAAGCCTCTATACTGAAAAAGTGGGATACTGGTATATGAATAGACAAAAAGACCAGTGGAATAGAATAGAAAGTCCAGAAACAAAAATACATATGGAGATTTAGTATACAATAAAGGTACCACTCAAATCACTGAAGGAAAAATGGTGTTTTTAAAAAACAGTGCTGGGAGAACTAGGTAGCTATGTGAAAAGGGATACAATTAGATCCATACCTTACATAGGAAAATAAATTCCAAATAGATCAGGAATCTAAATGTATAAGATAAAACCATACAAGTACTAGAAAATAATCTCGATGTAGGGTGACTCAAAATCCAGAGACAATAATAGAAAGAACAATAAATTTGACCCCATGAATGCATATTTAAAAGACAACTGAAAACTGGGGAAAATATTTGCAACATATATTACAGATAAATAATATACCTAGATAAAAAACAAATTGATAACATAAAGAGCTAATAGCCCTTATTTATAAAAAATTCTTAAAAATCGAGGAAAATAAATTGACCAAAATTCCATTGGAAAAATGGGCAAAAGATATGAACAGACAATTCACAAAGTGATTTAAATGATTTGACCCAAAAATATGTTCAATCTCACACACAGAGTAATGTAAATTAAAATTATATTGAGATGCCATTTTTAACCTGATTGACAAAATGAAAGTATAACTATATGTTAATATATTCCATTAGCAAGGCTGTGGGGTAAGATACTTTCATACACTGCTAGGAGGAATGCGAATCAGTACAATACTTTTGTATAGGAATTTGGCAGTATCTAATAAAACCAAACACTCATTTACTTTTTGACATAGCCATCAACTTCAAGAAATTTATCCTGAAGATACACCTCCAAAATAAGGAAATACAAATGTAAAATCATTGAAGCATTGTTTGCAATTGCAAAATATCATAAATAATCTAATGTCCAAACACTGAAGAGTGATTGAATAAACAATGGTAAATCCACACAAGAGAATGTACTTTACAATGCAGATGTAAAAATGAATGAGGAAGATATCTAAGAACTAACATAGAGTGATTTCCAGAACACACTGTGTGAAAAAAGCCAAGTGCAAAGTGAAAAGAGTATCTATAATACGTTGCCTTTCATATAAGAAAGAAAGGGATATAAGAAAATGCACGTTTCTATGGAAAAAAACATGGGCCAAAGAAGAATTGCAGGAGAGGGAGTGTCACGTCTCTGAGTATACATTTTTTGTGTAGATTTGGTTTCTAGAACAATGCTATGTTTTATACAGGCAATATAAATAAATATAAACTTATTGATATATAAATAAAACCAACAAGGACAAGGTAAAAAGAATCAAAGTTGGAATATAAACAGAAAAACAAAAACTTAATTGTATTTCAAATAAATAACATAACACACTAAAGGAGGAAAAAATCCAATTCAAGTAAGCCTTAAACACAGTTTTTTTTGTTTTATTTTGTTTTCAGACAGAGTCTCACTCTGTTGCCTGGGCTAGAGTGCTGTGGCATCAGCCTAGGTCACTGCAACCTCAAACTCCTGGCTCAAGTGATCCTTCTGCCTCAGCCTCCCAAGTAGCTGGGACTACAGGTGTGCACTACCACGCCCAACTAATTTTTTCTATTTTTAGTATACATGGGGGTCTCGACCTTGCTCAGGACTCAGGCTGGTCTTGAACTCCTGAGCTCAAGAGATCCTCTTGCCTAGGCCTCCCAGAGTGCTAGGATTATAGGCATGAGCCACGGTGCCTCGCCTAAACATAACTACATACCTTCAGGCTAAAGACAAAAAGAACTATAAACAAATACTAAATTCCAGTGATCGGGTTTGTTTTCCACAGTGTTATGAGTTAGCAACATTGAAACTACTTAATGTGTGTTCTAGAACTGAGTAACGTAAATATACTGTAAATAATGAGAGCTAGGTTTCTCACTGTCAGAGAAGAGCAAGCATTACAAATATGGAAAGGTAGAAGGTTAGAAAGAACACTGTAGGGCCAGTTTAGTGGTTCATGCCTGAATTCCCAGCACTTTGGGCGGCCAAGATGGAAGAATCTCTTGAGGTCAGGAGTTCAAGACCAGCCTGAGCAACATAGCGAGACCCCATCTCTACAAAAAATAGAAAAATAAGCTGGGTGTGGTGGCTCGTGCCCATAGTCCTAGCTACTTAAGAGGTTGAGGCAGGAGGATTGCTTGAGCTCAGGAGTTTGAGGTTACAGTGAGCTATGATGATGCCACTGCACTCTAGTCTAGACAACAGAGCAAGATCCTGTCTCAAAAAAAAAAACAAAACAAACAAACAAAAAAAACCACACCACTGTGGAGTTGGACTGGAATGAATAATATTAGTATTAACTCACAGTTTATATATATAAAGAGATATTGAAATATAGATGTGTTTATCGCTCTGAGTGTATGTGGTCTGTTTATGTAGATATATGAGCAAGTGGAATATGTATATATGTTGTATATGTTTATATACATATACATGTTGTTTATTATATATGGAGAAAGAAACAAATATACACACACTTATATTTCCTAGCTCTCTCTGCTGAAAGAGCCTAGAAACAATGAGATCCCAGTAACACTGAGCACACCTAGGACCCAGATCTTGGTTTCTAACACCACTCTCCACTAAAAGAAACCAGTGCTTCTTGAAGAGATTGCTGATTTCAGAGTTGGGGCAGGGAAAATACAAGATTGGTTTGGGACATCTTGTAATGCCATAATATAAGGCAGTTCTTGAAGAATGATAAGGACATTTAAATTTTTTAAATACTCCACCAAAATATATCACATAAAAAGGTATAAATGTATAAAAGATATATAAAACCTATACACTGAAATCTAGACAATACTGATGAGAAAAATTGAAAAAGACCTAAACCTAAGGAGAACTGTATTGATTGCATTCAGCTGTGTAAACCTCAATACCATTAAGATGTCAATGTTCCCCAAATTTATTTATAGATTCGACACGAACACAATCAAAATCTTAACAGGCTTTTTTTTTTAAATTAACAAGCTGATTCTAAAATTTATAGGAAAATGTAAAGGATCTAGTACAGTCAAAACACCACTGAAGAAGAGCAAAGTTGGAGGATTTATACTACCAAGATTTACTATAAAGGTACAGGAATCAAGACATTGCAGTATTAGCATAAAAATAAAAAAAAATAGATGAATAGAAGAACATTCCAGAAATAGGCTTAGAAAATATGGTCAATTGGTTTTTGACAATGTGACCACACAATTCAATGGGGAAAGAATAATCTTTTCCAAAAATGGTGCCGAAAGAATCAGACAACTATAGGAAAACTAAAAAAAGAATCTTGACCCCTCCTGACATATGCAAAAATCTCAAAATGTATCCCATACCTATAAGTAAAGAGCTTAAACTATACAACTTCTAGAAGAAAACAAAAGATAAAATCTTAGTGATTGGCAAAAACTTCTTAAATACAACACAAAAAGCATGAACTATAAAGGAATCAACTGTTCTTCATTAAAATTTAAAATGTTTGCTCTTCAAAAGACACTGGTAAGATTACATCTGTAATCTCAGCACTCTAAGAAGCTGAGGCAGGAGGATCACTTGACCCCAGGAGTTCCAGACCAGCCCAGGCAGCATAGCAAGACCCTGTCCCTATCAAAAAAATAAAAATAAAAAACTAGACAGACACGGTGGCAAGTGCCTGTAGTCCTAGCTACTTAGGAGGCTGAGGCAGGAGACTTGTTTGAGCCCAGGAATATGAGGCTGTAGTGAGGTATGATTGTGCGAATGCATTCTAGCCTAGATGACAGAGTGAGACCCTGTCTCTAAAAAAATAAAGAAATAAAAATAAAATAAAAGACAAGTCAAAGACTGGGGTAAAACATAAATCTGACAAAAGATTTATATGTAGAATATATACCCTTATAATAATTCTATAATAATATAAAGCCCCAATTAAAAATAGGCGATCTGAATAGACACTTCACCGAAGAACATATGTGGATGGCAAATAAGCACATAAAAAGATGCTAACATTGTTAGTCATTAGAGAAAATTAAAACACAATGAGATACCACAACACATACTACTTGAATGGCTAATTAAAAAGACTTGACCATACCCAATGTTGGCAAGGATGTAGAGTAACTGGACACGTTAATTACAAGGTGTAAAACAGTAACTTTACAGAGTGACACTACTTGAACCAAGTGACAAAAGATATTGTCATGAATGGGACAAGCAGATATCGTGTGCCTCCTGACACAGGGCACTGAGGATGCAACATCATTTCCACGGCACTCCTGACAAAAATGAGGGATCCCTCAGCCAACTGAAAGACATTCTGCAAAATAAATGCCCTGAAAAATAAAATTAAGCCAGGAGGGATGGCTCATGCCTGTAATCCCAGCTACTCGGGAGGCTAAGGTGGCAGGATCACTTAAGGCCAGGAGTTTATGACCAGCCTGGGCAACAAAGCAAGACCCTGTCTCTAAAAAAAAAAAAAAAAGTAAACAAAAGAAAATTTAAAAAAGAAAAAGAAAATTAAAGAGAAAAAAAAGCCCTATACTTTTCAAAAAAAGTGAAAGATATGAAAAACAAAGACTAAGGAATTATTCTAGGTGAAACGAAAGCAGCTTGACAAGTAAATGTAATGACTGACTTGGGGGTGTTATGGGATTCTAATAGTGCCTATGGTAATTCGAATTTTCAAGTTAGTGGCTTGCTCATTTAACTAGTGGTTTCTAAAGACATTAGCTACTGTCACCAATCTGAAATATGTTTCTCACACATCGAACTTGATAAATCAAGCTTTTGTTTACCTTAATTCCTGCTTTATGAATTTCTTTGGTATTCAAATGAGGAAATATAACTGTCAATCAATTTAGCAGTCAAGTGATCATCAATAAACAGAATAAAAAGAGAGTGTGGATTAGACTCTCAGATAATATTCTGGTGAATTATCAAGCACAATGTAGGTCACAAGTTACCAAGACTGAATATCTTTCCTGCCATCACCTATGATTCTGTAAAATATCTCTTCAAATTAGTAATAGCATTCACGATAGCAATGATTTTACCACTAGAGGCCAAATATTTTCAAACTACTGTTTATATTTTTTTTGACATTGTTTCCCTATTTAGAAATGCCCACGTGCCTGCTGTGTGTTTGTTTAAGTGGCTCCGTATACTGTGAAGAAGTTGACATTGATACTGTACCACCCTTGCCAAAGGAATCAGCCTATCTTTACGCACGATTCAACAAAATTAAAAAGCTGACTGCCAAAGATTTTGCCGACATACGTAAGTTAAATAAGATATTAGTATGAACTCATGCTAGTATTCAACTCATACAAACACAAGTTTCCACATCATTGTGGCCTACCACATCGAGGGTTGTCACTGTTGGAGTATATAAGTATCTACCATACTTAACAAAAATCTATCAGTTTGTTGGTGAATTTTTTCCATTCAGACATATTCTGTGATCTTTATTAGTGACTTCAGTGTCTATGTTGACAACCTGTCTAATATATAGGCAACTACATCTTCTCAACCCTAATATTTCAAGATCCTTTTCCTCGAACAGTGAGCAGCACCAATATTACTGGGATACTTGTCCAACGACAATGTTTTATTTTTTACCTTCACTATTAAAGCACAGAAACTGCTTTTTCTTACTTTAACTTATGGCTCTCAAGCCTGGCTGCATATTAAAAATATCTAGGGAAGTATTTTTAAAATACTGATACCCAGTCCTACTTCCCAGAGGTTCTAATTCAGGTCTTGGTTAAGGCCCAGCCAGTATCTTTAAAAACAACCAAGCTCCTTGGATGATTCTAATAGGGAAACAGTGTTGAAAACAGTGGCATTTAATTCCTTCCCAAGTCATTAGCAATCTTGGACTTCTATCAAACCTTAACCCAACTAGGGTGTTGCCATGGGCCCACCAGAATCCCCCATTTCTGTAGTACCAAACCCCGGTCCTGGATCACTGATTTCTTGTCAGTTTTCCAGACTCCTGTGTTTTCAAGTGTTTCTGAAGAAAATTACACGAAGAAATGCACACTGGCCTACTACATATTTATGAGATTAGCCATAACTGGATCCATGTTGCCACTGGTAGCTCCCAAATGTGGACTGAAATATAGTTGAGCCTCATTATTTGTGGATTCCATATTTGTGAATTAACCTACTTGCTGAAATTTATTTGTAACCCAAAAATTAATACATGCAATGCTTTCACAGTCATTCACAGACATGAGCAGAGTGGCAAAAATTTTGAGTTAATTGACATACCTGTTCCCAGTTGAGGTGAAACAAGGTGACACTCTGTCTTCTGGTTTCAGCTCTCATACTGTAAATAAGTGCCCTGTTCAGTCTATTTAATGCCACATTTTTCACATTTTTGTGCTTTTTGTTTATGATTTCACTGTTTAAAATGACCCCAAACATAGTATTGAAGTGTTGTCTAATGTTCCTAAGGGCAAGAAGGGTGTTACATGCTTTACAGAGAAAACACATTAGATAAGCTTTGTTCAGGCATGAGTTACAGCGCAATGTAATGAATCAACACTATATATATTAAATAAGGTATCTTTAAACAAAAACACATAAACAAGGTTATATAATAATTGGTTGATGAAAATGTGTGATCAGAGGCTCGCAGGAACCTAACCCTGTATTTCCCCTAGGAATAATGGTTCAGTATTCACTAATTTAGTGTTTGTGGTGATTTTATAGAACATGGCTACTGTGAATGAGAAGCAACTGTATTTCCTAATCATCCCAGACAAAAGTTATACACACACACACACACACACACTGAATTTTTCAATTTCTCAGTATGTATCACTCTAACAAATCAGGGAACTTTTTTATCTTTGTTGTTAAGCATTAAGGCATAGAGAGATTAAGATTAAAACAACAAATCCACAATTACAATGCAGCATGCCAGCAAAAAATCCAAAAATAATACGTGATTCCATCCAACCAAATGTAATGACTATTTTCTATGATTTGCAACAGGAATTTCTTTCAAACTGCCTGAGCATCCTGAGGAACTCAAACAGAGAAGTATGGAAAGACTCCACTAACTTTAAGATCCCTTCCAAACCTGAGATTCTGGGACGTCAGTTAGAAAGGGCACCAGTGTCAGGCATAAAGAGATGCTTAGTGTTCTATCAACAAAATTTCACTGAGCTACTAATTGTAGACACTCTACTAGGCAATAAAATTAAAAGATGTTTGATCTGTTAAACAAATGTTTTTCTTCAGTTACACAACGAGAATTTAACTTCATATTTTTTGTATATTTTTCCCTCAAGCTAACTTAAGAAGACTTGATTTTACGGGAAATCTGATAGAAGACATAGAAGATGGTACTTTTTCAAAACTTACTCTGTTAGAAGAACTTTCACTTGCTGAAAATCAACTACTAAAACTTCCAGTTCTTCCTCCCAAGCTCACTTTATTTAATGCAAAACATAACAAAATCAAGAGCAGAGGAATCAAAGCAAATGCATTCAAAGTAAGTATTTTATAGTAAAACTAAACATAGTATTGGTGATAATATGATAGATAAAAGAGAAACTGTGGTCTAGAGCTGTTTTGATTACATTTTAAACTATTTTGATTTAATAAATGAAGATATTATTTACATAATAAATAGCCATCCTATTAGGTTCATTCAGCCTAGTTTATCCCAATGTCTCACTCAAAATACATAACTTTTATCTTGTTTCATGGGATATATTGTTTCCCATTTTTTCACCTGTTCACGCAGCAAATATTTATTTAGACAGACATGGTTGGCCCCCTCATGGCATTTACAGTCTACAAAAACTCAATATGAGACTTTCTCTGTGATTTTTTTCCCTTACAATATCAGCAATTTACAAAGGCCAGAAAAAGTTCCAAAAATAAATACTGAATTTGACTTCTAATATTTAAAAATATTGGACTGTAAAATTCTATATGGAGACTTTCCTTTGAATTCCATGATGGTACCTAACACAAAATTCTATAATGACAATTAAATATATTTTTAATTTAGTAATTCAAGAAAATATTACACAGGAAAATAGGAAGGTGTTTTACTTTGATTTATGTAGCCAGGTTATCTCAAAATGTATGGTCTACAGGAGTAACCACCTCAGCCCAGGATTTCCATAGCTCTGAGATATCATTCCTAGTCCTGGAAGGTAACCCTAGATAAAAGGATGAGATGATCATGCCACTGTTGGCAATAGACATAACCTTATTCAAAAGGCAAGGTTTGTTGCTTCTAAAGATAACTCCTGATAGAGGGTCCTAAAATTACCAAAAATTCATTATCATAAAGTTTATGATAATCCCACAAATGTATAATCTGTCCATAAATGTATAGTCTATTAGAAAATGTAAAAATATTACATTTTTCTTTCCTTTTCTTTTTGTTTACATTTAAGGTATCTTTTTTCAGCTTTAAGGGATGTTTTAAAGTTACATCAGAGTTCCTCTGATGTTTCTGCTAAGGGATTCAGAAATTAAGGGACTTTTATGGTACTTTCTAAAAGCATACTCACTTCTTTGAAAATACTAATTTGAGTTGGTCTTTGAATAACTGACATGTTAAAGACTTATAAGAGATGATCAACATTTCACAAAAAGAATGTTTGAATATTTTGGGTTTTACATATGTATTACGTAAGGGATTCATGACAAATTGGTATCAAAATGATAAACTTGGCTACTTTGTAGTTTTGCTTAATGGTACTGGTAAAATTAGGTTACTCTAACCCATGTAAAACATAAATTAGGCCCACTGGGAAGACATGAACTGGGTGCCCATGTGGTGTAAAGGATTAGGACAGGCATGGTGACTCATGCCTGTAATCCCAGCGCTTTGGGAGGCTAAGGCGGGAAGATCATTTGAGGCCACAAGTTCAAGACCAGCCTAGGAAACATAGCGAGATCCCATGTCTACAAAAAATTTAAAAAATTGGTCAGGTATGGTGGCATATACCTGTAGTTCTAGCTACTTAGTAAGCTATGATTATGCCACTGTAGTCCAGTGTGGGTGACAGAGCAAAACTCTATCTCTAAAAATATAAAAAATAAAACATATAAAAATTATTTTAAAGAATTTAAAAAGGATGTGTATCAAAGGTAAGGTAAAAGGGTAATGTCAGCACAGGTGCAGTAGCTAATGCCTGTAACCCCAGCACTTTGGGAGGTTAAGGTGGGAGGATCACTTGAGGCCATGGGTTCAAGACCAGTCTTGGCAACATAAAGAGATCCCTGTCTCTACAAAAAATAATAATAAAAAAAATTAGTGGGGCATGGTAGCACGTGCCTGTAATCCTAACTACTGAGGAGGCTGAGATGGGAGGATCTCTTGAGCCCAGGAGTTCGGAGTTACAGTGACCTATGATGGTGCCACTGCACTCCAGCCTGGGCAACAAAGTGTTCTGTTTCTAACAGGGGGAAAAAAAAAAAAGAGTAATGTCAAGGGAAACTACATCCTTAAGTCATAGTATACAGTCATATGCAATAATAGGTTACTGATCATTAAGAGTAATCCAACGCAAAGCCCTGAGGAAAAAACCATATCAAGCTAAGTGTTTAATAAATTGCTTCAGGAAACATCTTGCTAGGCACACACACCTGTTAGAAGTAACTACTTTGCATCACCTTTGTAGAAATTGGTGGAGCTGAGATGGGAAGCTTCAGAGGTACAGGAGAGATTAGGGTAGCACCAAGGTCCAAATTCAATCCCACGGAGGGAGTGACCACATTAGCTGCTCCCAAGACTAATTCAAAGGGCCCCAGATGTTGGTATAAGGGCTGGGTATTCAGAGATGAGATGAATGTAAACGACCACACTATAGAAACACACACACACACAGAGACTGCTTGAATCCTGTGAAGGAATGCATACACCTTGATAACACTCAAACAAAATTTTTGTTACAGAAATTGAACAACCTCTCCTTCCTCTACTTGGACCACAATGCCCTGGAATCTGTGCCTCTTAATTTACCAGAAAGTCTACGTGTAATTCATCTTCAGGTATGATGGCTCCTTTCACTGTATCTGACTTTAATTTCCTATGAGTCAAAATCTTATGACTCATTGGAAACCTCACTTATTCACATGCAAATTTTGGTTAGATCACTATAGTAGTGTGATAGCTAAATGCTTATTAAAAGCATTAATATTTAGCCAAACGAACTCTCCTGCCCAGAAGCCCAGATTGTGTCCAGAGCAGCATGAGTGAACCATAAGTGTAGGTGTGAAGTCCGATCTTGAGTTAGATTTAATTCCAGGTGTATGCTTGGCATCTCGTAGTTAATCTGATGCATGGATTTGAAGTGAGGGGACACTAAGACGCCCGATTTCTGTTTCTTTCTCCAAAGAGTGGAAAACATTAGCTTTTGGAGACTTTCAGCTGGCTTTATAATACATCAACTTGAAGTAATGCAAAGGTGAAGATGGAATGAAAATAAACTAAAATTGGTCTCTTTGTATCACAAGAATTCCTATTTGTTTGTTTTACTCCTTGGACTATGTAAGGGCACAGTGCCCATTCTGAGTTAACAGTCTAGAATAGGATACTTTCTCCAGCTAGTATAATCCTATTTATATTCAGAACTTCACGTTATTACTAATTATGGATATTACTCTAAGTAACAGCAAGTAGTCTGTTCTTCCAAAATAATACTGTAGCTTTATAAAAGGAGGCTCAGATTGCACAAGGATACACAGTATGCATGATATTAAAAATCACTTTTTAGATAAAATATTCTGTGGGATCCTATCACAAAGCATATGAAAGGTTGATTTCAGATTCCTGAACAATTTTTTTCCTCTTATTTTTCAGTTTAACAGCATAACTTCAATTACAGATGATACATTCTGCAAGGCTAATGATACCAGTTACATTCGGGACCGCATTGAAGAGATACGCTTGGAGGGCAATCCAATCAGCCTGGGAAAGCATCCAAACAGTTTTATTTGCTTAAAAAGATTGCCGATAGGGTCATACATTTAACCTCTATCAATACAACATAAAACTAAAATGTACACACACTTATAATCTCTCTACAATGTCTAAAGGAATATTGGTATTGGTTTAATATTAACTTTGTATCTCATTATGAAGGAATTTGATGTTTTAAGAATGTTCAAAAATCTTACATATAATAAGTAAAAAGACTGAATCTCTGTGTTCAAAGTAATTGAAAACATGTAAACAGCATTACAAAATTCTTCTAGTTTATATTTGACTACCATTTAAAAGACACGTTTTTACGTAAGTACCCAAATTTGAGAGGTATTATTCCCATTTATTAATGATGTAAGAGGATAAGTCCAAGAAACCTTCAACTGTTTGTTTTTCCTGGCCTTTACTGTATTCCAAAAGCATTTAAGGCAGATGTTCCAAAAACTTTGAAAAGCTAAATATTTCCAGTGATCTCCCATTTTTCTTTTATGATTCATACATTATTCCTTTTGAAGTAGGAACTTTGTTTTCTTCCTATCAAGGCAGCTATTTTATTATATTTTCACTTAGCCTGAGAAATAGGGTAATAGTCTCTCACACCTAAGTAAAATTTTCCAAATAAAGTAGCATTTTACTCTCTGATAAAGAGCTAATATAGAAATTCAAAGTTATTCTGCTTTGTGGTCACACAGCTAATGTCTTCAGTAAAATTGTAAAACATATTCTTTTATCTAAATATTAACATTCTAAGTCTATCATAAAACATCCTTAAAAAGTCAAGCAGGCCCAAACCAGTATGCTTATAAGAAAAAATAAAGAGTCCATCTATTTCTCAGAGGATAGCCACAAGGGTCTCCACTGTACAGATTTTCAAATCTGAGATAACTGTAAATATTTTCTTTTACACTATAGGAATAAGAATCTCATCAATAAATTTGTGCAAACATAAGAAGTGAAAACAGTATTCTGTGGTGTACTGCACACCACCTTCCCAGCCATACACACCCATGTTCATCCTAACAAACTAAATATTTACAATAAAGTTTCTGTGCTTTCTAAATATCCAGTTTCTTTCTAAATATCCAGTTTCAACTGATATGATTAATGGTGACAATCTTATCTTCAATAGTGATAATTTATGATGACTCAGTGCTGCCAGATTAAAGTTACTAAAATAACTTTCTTCTGCCTGTACCCCTTTCAAAAGTCTTAGTCTACACATTGTTTTGAAGTTAAATACAAAATTATCAGTGTTTTAGAAACATGAGCCTGAACTGTGTATGTAAAAGTACCAACATTATTTCCAATATAAATTACATATTGGAATCAAGTTGTCTCTGTATACTATTCCCAGAATACATACTTATCCCATTTATAAGCATTTGCTTCTGGTTTTTTTCCTACCTAGCATGACATCATATATTTTTAATTATCCCCCCATTCATCAAGGTTGACCCCCAAGATGAAAATTTTTCATTAAAGTATCTGTGATCTCTTACAGCCACAATTATTACTCTAACGATGATTATTAACTCAGTCACTTATTTTGGTAACTAATGATCATAATTATTATACTGCTTTCTCATTATTTTTTGTACATGCCTCATTTCCCTATGATTGAAAGCTTACTGACAGTGCTAAACACAGCTTTATACTTTCAAAGTGCCTAGCACAATAGTGAACACATTTGAACTGAAAGTACAATAAATATTGCAAAATAAAATCCATCTAAATAGAGGGCTCCTGTTTTATTCATAAAAATAGAATATTTAGACTATCAGAATTTTAAATAAATTGATGGAAATAAATTATAACTTTATCTGAAAATATAGACCTGATAAAGAAGGACTCAGTAACAAGACCAAGACTAGGGAAACTGGTGAGAGGAGACATCTGTCACGTTTCTACTATAGTTTTCAGAAGAATAATGTATTACTATATTCTTTTTATGATAAAACTTACCAAGAAAAACCCTATAAAATAACTCTCAAATTTAAAAATATTTAAAAGCCGGTAGTTTTAAATAAAATAATGATCGGGAAGAAAAAGCATTGGTAAAAAGTCTTTAATTTTTTAATTATAGAATTAAAGAAATAATTTTGGGACTTCTAATAAGAAGACCATATGAACATCGGTAACCTTACACCTTCATATACACAACCTTAAATTGCAAGAATAAGATAAAATAAACAAGCCAAATTATATCACCAAGATCCAGAAGATATCAGGGGAAAAAATTAGAGAAAGTAAAAATATGCCAATTCCATTATATTAATATCAAATAATGTTTCATTCTTGCCACTAATAATTAAAGAAATAGAGGATTAAAATTAAAAATAATTTATTCTTTACAAACATTGCTGAAAGAAACTAAAGAATACATACATAAAAGGAAAGACATCTTGTGTTCATGGATTAGAAGATTTAATATTGTTAAGATGACGATACTGCCCCAAACCATATGCAGACTGAACACAATCACCAAAATCCCAATGATGGTTTTGCAGAAATAGAAAAGACCACCCTAAAATTCATATGGAATTTTAAGAGACCCCGAAATAAAAAAAAGAATCCTGAAAAGAAGAACAAAGATAGAAGACTCACATTCCCTAATTTCAAAACTTACTATAAAGATACAGTAATCAAAACAGTGTGGCGCTAGCATAAGTTTAGACATATAGACCAATGGAATAGACTAAACAGCCTAAAAATAAATCCTTGCATATATGGTTAAATGATTTTCAACACGGGTACCAAGACCATTCAGTGGGGAAAGGACAGTGAGCTGATAAATATACATTACATGTATCAAAACATCACTATGAATACCCCATGACTATTTACAATTATTGTCAATAAAAATAAGTAAATTTTAAAATAAATTTGAAAAAATTCACTTTTGTGCATAAAAGGACACTATCTAGATAGTAAAAAGATAACCCAGAGAAAGTATTTGCAAATCATATATTTGATAAGAAATTAATTATCTAGAATATATAAAGAACTCCTAAAATTCAACGATAAAAAACAACCCAATTAAAAAACTAGACAAAGGACTTGCATAGACATTTCTCCAAAGATACACAAATGGCCAATCAGCACATGAAAATATGCTCAATGTCGCTAATCATTAGGAAAATGCAAATCAAAACCACAATAAAATACCACTTCATACCCATTAGATTGGCTATCATCAAAATAACGGAAAATAACAAGTATTGAAGAGGTTGTGGAGAAGTTGAAATCCTTGCACTTTGCTGGTGGGAATGTAAAATGGTACAACTGCTATGGAAAAGAGTATGTGGTTCTTCAAAAAATTAAACATAGCATTACCACATGGTTCAGCAATTCCACTTCTAGGTATACGATTATACTTAAAAGAATTGAAAGCAGGTACATGAACAAGCATCTATACACCAACATTCACAGCAGTATTATTCACAACAGACAAAAAGTGGGAAGAACCCAAGTGTCCATCAACAGATGAATGTATAAACAATATGTATGTACATACGATGGAGTATTCAGCCTTAAAAAGAAAAGGAAATCTGATGCATGCTACAACATGGATAAACCTTGAGGACATTACGCAAAGCGAAATAAGACAGATATGAAGGACATTCCACTTATATATGGTACCTAGGAGAGTCAAATTCATAGAAACAGAAAATAGAATAGTGGTACCAGGGGCCAGGAGGAGGAATGGATGGGGAGTTAGTGATTACTGGGTATGTTTCAATTTGGGATGATGAAAAAGTTCTGGAGGATAGTAGTGATGGCTGCAGAAGAATGTGACTTTTTTTTTCCATCCTAGTAATGTTATCACCAGCAAAGATCAGCTTATAAAAGTGTTCCATCCTCCATAGAAAAATAAACCAATTATACTTCTACACCAGCCTGAAATGCATCTAGAGTCAAATTAGCCTTGGAAATGGGGGTTAGAGCTCACATTTTCTATTACCCAATCAAATGCATAAGGAATCAGCAATATTAGGTGATTCATTCATTACCACAACTACCAGCACACTCCCCAATCATTATTGCATTTTACCAGTTGTAAAGCAGAGATATTTAACTGTTTACTTGTGATAAAATATAACAAAATCATGAGAACTCAAGGGACTGTAGTACAGGAACTATCCATGTTTCTTTGTGCAGAAAATCCTAGGCTTGACACGTTTTATTACCTCAACCAAATAGAACAAATACAATAGTAAAAAAGAACCCCAAATAAAGGAGAGTTAGTATCAGTCCTAAAAATAATAGTCATGACCTATCTAGGCTTTCAAGGAAACCTGAACCTTGAAATATTGTTTTATGTTGATTCTTTCAGAATTGGTTTTTGGGAGGACCATTGCTGTCAATAATTTGATGCCATCCAACTGAATAGGTCTTGAGAGATTACAATGAAGCCAAACATAATTCTAGCTTTGCCTGAAATCAAACAAAGGGAATAAAAAGAAGTACTTTAAAGTACTCATATCACACTTAAGAAGCATTACTTCAGTGGAATCAGGCTTCAATATTTAAACTCAAAATGTAAAACAATTATGAAGTTGAATATACAGAGTCTGGCTCAGGAAATTAAGATCATACTGCTACATGATAGATTTGCTATGATTATATTCTTTATTAACATTTATTGTTTTACTTTAAGTACCCTTGAAAGACTGATTTTTCAAAATGAGCATTTTAAAGTAAATTACAAAATAACTATCTTCTTTTAAGATATTCCACAACATAAATTATTCACCGATTTGCACAGAGGCACTCCTCCTCCCCTTATGCCAAATAATTGCAAATTCCAGAAGCCAATGAAAATACTTTCTACTGTTGGAAAACTTTAAGAATGTTATGGGTGAATCCCCAAATTAACACCAGCTTCATTTTCCATATATGTTTCAAGTCAATGATTTTAGACCTTACCTTGAAATGTTTAAATGTGCGTTTACGATATTCAAACCATTCCACAAAAAAATGTAGGCTTCGGAAAAACATGAACAGATCTCTTCTTTCTTCTGCTCTGTGGGAATAAAAGATTCTATGAGTAATAAATATGATTAAATAATACACCCAATCTAGCTTTATTTTTTATTTTTCATCTATCTTACACTAAAACTAAAAAAGTACTGAACCCTGAACTTATGTCCCTCTTGTGTGATTGCTAATATCAATTACTAACGGTATTTTCTCAGCCTGAAATGCCCTTTTCCTCTCTTTTTCAAGTTTTTAAAGTCAGGTGGTTTTTTCATTTTAATTTCAAAAAATTTATGGAGTACAAGTGTTTTTGTTACACAGATGAATTGTATCATGCTGAACTCAGGCCTTTCAGTGTACCCGCCACCAAAATAGTGAACATTGTACCTGACAGGTAGATTTTCATCCCTCAATCCCCTCCCACCCTTGCCCCTTCTTAGTTTTCAATATCCATTACAGCACTTTACAACCATATATATCCCTTATTTAGCTCCCACTTATAAGTGAGAATGTGGTATTTTTTTTCCAATCCTGAGATACTTCACTTAGGACGATGGTTTCCAGTTCCATCCAAGTTCCTGCAAAAGACATTATTTCATTCCTTTTCATGGCTGAGTAGTATCCCATGGTATATATAGATCACATTTTCCTTAACCATTCATCAGTTGATAGGCACTTAGGGTGGGTTCCATATCTTTGCAATTGTGAATTGTGCTGTGATAAACATTTGGATGCAAGTGTATTCTTTGGGTACATACCCAATAGTGGGATTGCTGAATTGAATGATAGGTCTACTTTTAGTTCTTTAAGGAATATCTATACTGCTTTCCATACTAGTTGTACTAGTTTACATTCCCACCAACAGCGTATAAGTGTTCCCTTTTCACCACATCTGTGCCAATATCTATTGTTTTTTGACTTTTTAATAATGGGGATTCTGACAGGGGTAAGGTGGTACCTCACTGTGGTTTTAATTTTCATTTCCCTCATAATTAGTGATATTGAGGAGCATCTTTTCATAGGTTTTTTTGGCCATTTGTCTATTTTCATTTGAAAAACTTCTGTTCATGTCTTTTGCTCACCTTTTGATGGGCTTGTGTGTCCTTTTTTCTTGCTGATTTTTTTGAGTTCTTCACAGATTCTGGATATTAGCCCTTTGTCTGATGCATAGTTTATGATTATATTCTTCCATTCTGTAGGTTGTCTATTTGCTCTGTTGATTATTTCCTTTGCTGTGCATAAGGTATTTGATTTTCTTAAGTCCCATTTATTTATTTTTGTTGTTATATTTGCCATTGGGATCTTAGTCATAAATTCTTTGCCAAGGCCTATGTCTAGAAGAGTTTTTCCTATTTCCTTCTAGAAGTTTTATTGTTTCATGTGTTATGAGTTTACATATATACTTTGAAATGGCACATTCTGATAAAGTTTAACTGAGGTAAGCCATCATTTTGTGACTTTTTTTTTTTTGAGACAGGGTCTTTGTCTGTCGCCCAGACTAGAGTACAGTGACATCGTCACAGATCACCGCAACCTCAAACTTCTGAGCTCGAGTGATCCTCTTGCCTCAACCCCGCTAGTAGCTGGGACTATAGGCATGCGCCATCACGCCTGGCTAATTTTTCCATTTTTTGTAGGGACAGGGTCTCGCTCTTGCTCAGAGCTAGTCTCAAACTCCTGCCCTCAAGCAATCTTCCTGCCTCAACCTCCCAAAGTGCTAGGATTACAGTATGAACCACCACGTCAGGCCGTGACCTTTTAATTGATTGTCTTAAGTGGAACACTTTTAAGACTGAAAAGGGGAGCTCTTTATCATATGCCAGATACAAACCAAGCGACAAGCACGGTAACTGGGACATTTGCCCTTCATGCTCCAGAGCCAGGGAGATGGGGCCAGGACAGGGTTTGCTGCACACTCATCACACACATGTCGGGTGCTGGCCTTATGCTTTACAAGCTCAGGACCTGGGTTAAAGGTCCAATCTGGCTGCTTCATGGAGACAGATGAGGGGGCAGGAGCGAAAGGGATCCCTTAAAAGGGATTGGTCCAGGAGAAACTGTCCCCCAAAATACCAGGATGTTAGTGCAAAAGTGGTAACAGAGACAGAAGGTAGGATCTATGGGACATGTGATGGACTGGATGTCAACTGGGAGTAACTATTAATAGCACTTGTCAGGAGTGGATCTGGGCCATCTCACAGAATAATTGGCAACGGTACCCCTGCACAGATGTACATGGCCTCTGCACCTGAGAGATGAGGCCACCTGGTCATGGGTCAGCAGGAATTGCGGACACCAAGGGGAAGTTACAGATGAACATGTCTTACCCACACTATTCCACAGAAGACCTGCTTCATGGGGCTGACACAGCCTGCCTCGCTGCCTTGTTCCCAGTCTCCTGCAGAAGTTTCAAGAGGGGTGATTTAAAGCAGTTCCGACCCCACACAGGGTCAGCGGGAAACCTCAGAGTGCCATCCTTCACATCTCTTCCCTGCCCCACATGCCCTCAAACCTCACTTCTCCATACTGGTGACCTCTCCAGGGGAGCCCCCTGTGCTCTCACAAGGCCCTGTCAGGACCCTCCCCAAATCCTGCGCCCACCCACACCCATCCCCCCACAGCCAGAGAGATCTCTGGAGCCATATCACAGTGTCCCCTCCCATCCCCGTCCTCATCTTCCTCTGACTCTATCTTCCTCCCAGTTGAACTCTTGGGCCTTGATCCCACCTATTCCGTTGCCTGGACATTCCCTGACATTCCCTGCCACCTCCTGGCCTTCAAGTCTCAGCAGACATGTCCCCTCCCAGTGGTCTGCATCCACCCCGGCTGCCCTTGGCCCTGCCGTAGGAGTCTGCAGAGCACGTGTTACCCTTGTGTGTCCCTGGGACTTGAGTGTCCACCCGCCCCTCTCTAGGATGTGATCTCTGTGGTCCTTGGGCCTCCTAGGGCTGTTTTGCCATCACCGCCTCCCAAGCACCTGCCACCATACTAAAGACACGGCAGAAACTCAAAGATACTTGTGGACGCTAGAGATGAGCAGGGATATAGCAAAATCCACACTTTCGCTCCATAGACCCACAGGTGCCACCCTAGCTCCACAGTGGCCTACCTCTTTTCCGGCCTGCTCGGCTGAGTTGACTCCTCTGCATGACCCAGGCCCTCTGGGTGCTGGTGACCAGTGTCCCAGCAGTGAAGGGGTGGACAGCAGGAGTGTGGGCAGGGGCAGGGTTGCAGGGCCCTGAACAGCTATGTCCTGGGCTCAGACCATACCAGCCCCTTCCTGCTCCCTTCAGGCCTAGGGTAAGGGAAGCTGTCCCATGGCTAGGTCTGGGCCCCTCACTACCCCTCGTCCTTGCCCTTGGCCTTGCCCCAAGGCAGGGTCTGCAATGTCACCACGGTCTCTGCATTTGCACGCATGGGGTGCATGTCCTGTTGAGTTCCTGTCCTGTCCCTGACGTAACCATCCTTTAGTGTACAGATAATGTAGGAGTCTTTGGGGTATGTACAAATTGAGTGTGCAGGACTTCTCCCTTCTCATTTATTTTAAAACCTTATTTCAATATTCCCAGCTATCTTTATTTTTACATTTTCCTCAGGTTTAACATAACAACTAAGACTGCCTGTGTCTGCATTGTGGTGGAGGTGGGGTGTGAGAGAGAGAGAGAGAGTGTGTGTGTTTGCCATCAAGGGAAAACTGATTTCTGACTGCATATATTTTTAAAATGTTTAAATAAAAAATACTAAATATCCTTAAAAAAACCAAGGTTTTTTTTTTAAAAAAGTACAAAGTAAGAATAGTTGCAAAATATCAACCTCCCTCAATTATTCTACAAACAGTGAGACTAAAGTAATAAAAATACGATAGACTTGAAATGGTGTGGCAGTAGTGTCTATGACTCTATTTTTGCATTGTTATTTACAACCAAACTTTATTCAGGTAAATTATACTGTTTTCTAATAACCATTCACAGCGCACAGAAATGGACTTTGCTTTAAACAACCCTATCCATGTCAAACTTCACTGATGTTTACGTAAGCGGGGCCCTTTATCTAAATCAAAACACAATACTTATACCATGTACTTCTACAGGGTCCACATGTGTGGAAATGCAGTATGCATAGGAATTAAACAATCTATATTCGAAAAATACTACTTTACAATTATGCTATCAAACTTTATTAAGAATAATTTCAATATGAATTAAGGAACTTAACTAAAAAGAGTTCAATGAAAGGTTCCCTCAGAGGGAGAAGCACTGACTGATGTTCCGCCGATGCTGTGGCCTTCAGGACCCCCGGCTGCAGGGGAAGCACAATCAAACCAGAAGGTCGCCCTGGACCCTTGAGTGCTCACAGCGGCGACCCTCCTCCCTCCTGGGGGAGCTGATAGCCCACGGTCCCTCTGACACCTCCAGGCCCCTGTGGGTTGTAGGAGGAGCCCCAGCAGCAAAAGGGCCACTCGGGAAAGGCTGGAACGTGGCCTCGAGGGCAGCCAGCTTCTGCCTGTTGTAGTTGCTTTCTCTCCTGAGCAACTTGATGTCACACTGAGTGGACATGGCGGCCATCCAGCTGTCCCGCATGCTACACTGGTGGAAGAGGATGTCCCTCTGATAAAAGGAAGTGGCTGTCTCCAATTCCTGGGCTAGGTCCTCAGCCATCTTCTTGATGTGTTTTGTCTGCCAAGCGAGGTTTACCATTACTGACACGGTGGTGAGTCTCTTCTCCATCTCTGAGCAGTGGACTTCCTCCTCCGTCAATTTCCTCTCAGGTCCCATCACGTGTTCTTGCTCCAAAGCAGGTAGCATTTGCAGCCTCAGCTCAAGCTCCTGGAACTCCCTGTCGAGCTGCACATTGTCTTCCTGCAGAGAGGCCTCCTGAGCATGCAGGGTTTCAATTTGTTCTTCCAGCTCTTCCCTCCTTCTGGTTTCTTCGCAGTTGTCCAGCTACTTCTCCAATCTCCTCTTCAGGACTTTCCAAGCATGCAGTTAAGTCATCATGGTCACTGAAACTGTTCGGAGAGACTTCTGGTGGAGACAGTGGGTGATCGGACTGTCCTGCTTCCTTGTTTCCCTCCACCTCCATGTCCCCATCCTCCGAATGGTCACTCACAGGGCTAGGCAGCTGCAGGGGGCTGAGCAGAGTGTGGGCCGGGGATGACCGTCGCCTCACTTGACCACTCTTGGCCTGGATCCTTACTGCCTTTGTACTCTCCAGCCTTCCCTTCTTCCCCTTGTCCTGGACTTGCTGGGACCATTCTTGACACTGCTGCTGAAGGTCCCTGTAGTCATCCAAACCTGCCGCGGTCCTCTTCTGAAGATCTCCGTCATCCTGTGACGTGACTGAGACGTGTTGTGTGTCCAGCACTGGGGAAGTTCAGGAGGCTGGCTTTTCTCTCCTTCGTAAAGCAAGTCAGCCATGTTCTGTAAGGAATATGCACTCGTTCCATTTAGAGCTGCCAAGCAGAAGGTCTGGAGCCATAGAGAACTGTCCTCCACCATGGTCGATGAGGGGCCAGTGTCAGCCTTTGGCGTTGGCCCAGTCTTGGCTCGGGCTTTTGGGTCCACCTTACCGCAGGCTGAACCCCTTTTGGCAGGCTCTTCCCCTCGTCTTCCTGAGATGCCTCTCTTCACTATAAAGACCACCAGAGCAGTGCACACCAGGACCTGCCCAGAGAACCGCAGCAGGGCTCCTGGCACTTGCTCCAGGCTTTTGAACGTCACCATCAGAACAGACCACAGATGCTCCAAGAGCAGCTGTGGAGACATTTTGGGTGCGGGAAGCAGGCCCTGCGTGGCTCCGAAGGGCTCCACAGCTCTGCCTCTGCTTGCTGAGGCCTGTGGGCCACAACTGACCTCAGGAGGCCCTAGGGATTATTCTGCCACTAACACAAACAAGTGCCACGCAACCATGGCAGAGCATCCCTTGGGGTGGGGGAAGAGAAGCCACCCATGTTCTAGGAAACTTGTGTCCCTTACTTTGCTCCGCAAATAGAAAGTGACAATACTTATGTAGTGTCTTGAGGGAGGTGGAAGGAGCTCATAGCAGCCCATAGCTGGGGACAACCCAGGCCCCACCTGGTCCTACAGCACAACTAGAGGGTTAAAGCTGGGCCATACCACAGCCCCATGTCTGCACACGATCCTGTCAGGGCAGTGTGGTGGCCCCGTCCCTGGGGGAGGCCCATTATCCTGATTTCCAGGTTCCTTCTGCTGCAGGGAAGCCTGGTCCTGCCTCCCAAGAGTCCAGGGACTGGCTTCCTCTGAGGGTCCCTCTCTCCTTATGTTTGGTCAGTGCCCACACACAAAGCCACAGGAATCAAGGGTCTCAACAGAGGTGTTAAACAAGACACTGGGATTTCAAACATAAGAACTCGGGCAAAATCGATTCAAAGGAGCAGGGTCTTTAAGAATTTTCTGTGGGTCCATTGTCCCCTCTATCAATCCAACTATCCTGGATTTGGCGATTCAGCTCTGAGGGGACACAGTAACCCAGGCCCCTTCCCTTGGGTGGCCCTGCCATCCATAGCTCATGCCTTGCCAGGTGGATCTGGAAACAGTCTCCAAACTCATCCTCAGAAATCTGCCTCTGTAGAGGGCGGGTCTGTTGAAGACCTCAATTCACCACCTCAGACTATGTTAAACTGCATCTCACTCTCATATATCTCTATGTCCCAAGGGCTCAGGGCCCCCTTGCTGATCCCTTGGAAATCCCCATGAGGGGATAGCCCTCAAAATCTTTACTCAGAAGGGTATGGGAGAAACATAGCCCAAGCCACTCTAGGGGCCTGAGGGTACCAGGGCTCAGGCTAGAGGAGGCCCATGGATGGAGAGAAGAGAGAATCTGACACCATAGCGGTCAGGGAGGAGGTGGCTAAAGGGGAGTCGTTTCTGTTTGTATTTTTAAGTACAGTATATTTTTTAGGCCAGTTTCAGGTTTTAAAAAATTGATTAGAACATACAGACCATTCACATGCACCCCTTTCCTCTGGTCACAGTGGCCCTGTGATGGACATCCTGGAGTAGTGCGTGACTTTTGTTACAACTGATGCACCAATATTGAGGCATCATTATCTATACCTAAAGCCCACAGTTGCAGTAGGATGACTACTCGTATTGTACACAGGCATACCTCGGAGATAATGGGAGTTTGGTTCCAGATCATCACTATATATCAAATACTGCAATAAAGTAAGTCTCATGAATATGTTGGTTTCTCCATGCATACAAAAGTTAATGTCTACACTATACTGGAGTCTGTTAAATATGCAATACCATTATGTCTAAAAAACGAAGTATATACCTTAATTTAAAAACTTTATTCCTAAAACATACTAATGATCATCTGAGCCTTCAGCAAGTTGTAATCTTTTTGCTGGTGGAGGGTGTTGCTTCAGTGTTGATGGCTGCTGACTGATCAGCGTAGTGGTAGCTGAAGGTTGGGGTGGCTGTGTCAGTTTCTGAAAATAGAACAACTCTGATGTTTGTTACCTCAATTGACTTTTATTTTCCTGACAGATTTCTCTGTAGCATGTGATACTGTTTGACAGCATTTTACCCGCGGTAGAACTTTCAAATTTAGAATTAATCTCATCAAATGCTGTCACTACTTTATCAACTATGACTATGAAATATTCTAAATCTTTTACTGTCATTTCAACAAAGTTCATAGCATCTTCACCAGGAGTAGATTCCATCTCAAAACACCACTTTCTTTGCTTATCCATAAGAAACAAATGCTCGTCTACTCAAGTTTGACCATGAAGACTGCAGCCATTCAGTCACATCTTCAGACTTCACTTCTAATTTCAGTTCTCTGCCTATTCCCATCACATCTGCAGTTACTTCCTCCACTGAATTCTTGAACCCCTGAAAGTTATCCTTGAGGGCTGGGAACAACTACTTCCAAACTCCTTTTAATGTTGATATTGTGACTCCCTCGCATGACTCACAAATGTTCTTACTAGCATCTAGAATGGTGAATCCTTTCCAGAAAGGTTGCCATTGACTTTACCCACATCCATCAGAGGAATCATTATATTATCTATGGCAACTGTGGCCTCATGAAAAGTATTTGTTTTATACTGAAACTTGAAGTCAAATTACTCCTTGATCCCACAGGCTACAGAATGGATATTATCTTAGCAGTCATGAAAACATCATTAATTTCCATCAGAGCTCTTGGGTGACCATGTACATTGCCAATGAGCCATAATATTTTGAAAGGAACCTCTTTTTCTGAGCAGCAGGTTGCACCAGTGGGTTTAAAATATTCAGTAGGCCTTGTGCCGTGGCTCATGCATGTATTCCTAGCACTCTGGGAGGCTTGAGGCAGGAGTACTGCTTGAGTACAGGAGTTTGAGACCAGCCTGAGCAAGAGGAGACCCCGTCTCTACTAAAAATAGAAAAAGTAGCTGGGTGTCATGGCTTGCACCTGTAATCTCACCTACTCGGGAGGCTGAGACAGGAGGATCACTTGAGCCCAGGAATTTGAGGTAGTAGTGAGCTGTGATTATGCCACTGCACTCTACCTAAGGCGACAGAGTGAGACTCTGTCTCAAAAGTAAAAAATTAAAAATAAACAAATAAATAACTCAGTAAACTATGTTATAAACAGATGTGATGTCATCTAGGCTTTACTGTTCCATCTATAGGACACACGTAGAGTAGATTTAGCATAATTCTTAAGGGCCCTAGGATCACTGGAATGGTAAAAGAGCAGTGGCTTCAACTTGAAGTCACCAGCTGCACTAGTTCTTAACAGAGAGGCAGACTGTGCTTTGAAGCCAGACATTGACTTCCCCTGTCTAGCTATGCAAGTCCTGATGACATCTTCTTCCAACGTAAGTCAGCTTCCTATACACTGAAAATGTGTTGTGTAGTGTAGCCACCTTCATCTCTTATCTCAACCAGATTTTCTGGATAACTTGCTGCATCTCCTACATTAGCTCTTGCTGCTTCACCCTGCACTTTTACCTTGTGGAGACAGCTTGTTCCTTAAACCTCACGAACCAACCTCTGCTAGCTTCAAACTTTTCTTCTGTAGCTTCCTTACCTGTCAGCCTTCATAAAGTTGAAGAAAGTTAGGACCTTGCTCCGGATTAGGCTTTGGCTTAAGGGAATATTGTGGCTGGTTAGATCTTCTATTCAGACTACCAAAATTTTTTCCATATCTGGATATCTTATATCCATAAGACTGTTTGACTTTCTTATCATTTGTGTGTTCACTGGGGTAGCACTTTTAACTTTCTTCAAGTACCTTTCCTTTGCATTCACAATGTGGCTAAAGTGATTTACAGATTCAATGTAATTGCCATCAAAATACCACTATCGTTTTTCACAGATCTAGAAAAAATAATCCTAAACTTAATGTGGAACCAAAAAAGAGCATGAATAACCACAAGCCTATAGTAATCAAAACAGCATGGTACTCGTAGAAAGGCAGACACATAGACCAATGGAACAGAATAGAGAACCCAGAAATAAAACCATATAGCTATGATAAACTGATTTTTGACAAAGCAGACAAAGACATACACTGGGGAGAAGATACTCTATTCAATAAATGGTGCTGGGAAAACTGGATAACTACATGCAGAAGAATGAAACCGGATCCCTCTCTCTCACCATATATAAAAATTAACTTAAATGGATTAAAGACTTACATGTTAAGACTGAAGACCGTAAAAATTCTGGTAGAAAATGTGGGAAAAACTCTTCTAGACATTGGCCTAGGCAACGAATTTATGACTAAGACCCCAAAAGCAAATATGGCAACAACAAAAATAAATGAGATTTAATTAAACTAAAAAGGTTCCGCACAGCAAAGGAAATAATGAACAGTGTAAACAGACAACCTATAGAATCAGAGAAAATATTCAGACTATATATCCTACAAAGGGCTATTACCTAGAATCTACAAAGAACTCATTTTCAAATACTTAAATCTACCCAACATTCAAATTGCTCAAGTGCTACATTCTCCTTAAAGCATATTTGAGGACTGTGGTATAATAAAGAATAATAAAAAATAAAGAGTATTTATGCGCCAGTTTCTGGTACAGAGCTTCAAAACCCTTGGAACGTCCTGAGTGATAGGAGTGTCTTTCTTATGAGGGCTGTCTGAAAAGTATCCAGGCATGTAATATGAAAAATAGTATTAACGATCGCTGGATATTTTCCGGACAGCCCTCGTATGCTGATGAGATGTTTCATAGTGATGCCTAGATACCGTCAAGTTGGGAGCTGTCAATCAGAAAGACCAACCGTGTCATTAGAGCATTGGGACTTTGAGTGTGCAAGATCTTCAGGAGGAGAGGGTTGCTGGAAATTGAGCTTAATCATGTGGCCAGTGATTTAAAAAATCGTGCCTATGTAATGAAGCCCCAGTAAAAACTCTGGACACCAGAGCTCAGGGGAGCTTCCTCATTGATGAATACACTGATGTGCTAGGAGGGTGATATGCCTGGATTCCACAAGGAATCTCTGTGTCTCCCCCAATTCTGGACCTTGGTCTATGCATTGCTTCCATTTGGCTGTTTCTGGATTGTATCCCTCATAATAAAATGGTAATTGTAAGCATAGTACTTTCAGTAAGTTCTGTGAGTAGTTCTAGAGAATTATTGAACCTGAGGGTGTTGCGGGAACTCCCGAATTTATAGCCAGTTAGCTATAAGTGCAGGTGTACCCTGACACTTGCAGCTGGCATCTAAAGTGGACACGGTCTTGTGGAGAACTCTGCCCACAACCTGTGGGGTCTGTTAGTGTAGGAACTAAACTAAACTGCAGGATATTCAGTTGGTGTCAGAGAACTACTGTCAGAACAATGACCTCACCACCTATTCCCTAACAGCTAGAAACAATCTCATTCCTTTGCCTATGTGTTCTCACAGAATATATCTTAATTCTCTTAATATTATACCTATTTTAATACTACCAGCCACATACACGGTAAGCAACTTGAGGACAAGAACCATGTATTTCACTTAATCATTGATTCAATAAATTGTGGGAGGTGAGTTCCTATTCTAGTCATGAGAGAGTAAGCACATCTCATCCAAACGCTTCCATTAACTACAACTTAAAACCATGGACATAACACCTAAGGAAAACATCAGAAACTCTGAAATGTGGACAGAAGAAAGCAGAAAGGTAAAGTCTTCAGAAATCAAGGGAGGACCTGGAGATGAATTCCCTGTGGTTGGTTTTACTACCTGTAATCCCAGTCTGGACACTAGAGCAGTGTGCAACCCAGAATTACCAAAGGGTTCAGTTAAAAAAAAAGCCCAGGGTAAGACCACACCTTTTATCCAGTGGAGATCATGCAAGATGAGACAAAGGAGGCCCTCCAGAAGGGAACCTTAATGCCAAAGAGGAGCTGCACCCCTTTTGCTCCCAATTGGGCACTTTTGCCACAGACACTGGGGTGTGAAGCCTGTTACCTGGCATTGCCAACAATGAACAAAAGAAGGCAAAGTAGTGCCCTCACGTCCCAATTGGGTGCTGCTACTGGAAAGACTGTGGAAGGAAGCTTTGTCAGCAAACCTGACACCCAGCAAACACATGCAAAGAAGGGGTGCCATTCTTGTTCTCTATCAGTATGGCTGCTGTGCACACAGTGGGATGCACCATTAACTTTCTGAAACATACTCTAAGCCAGCAGTCCGCAACCTTTTTGGCACCAGGGACCGGTTTCATGGAAGACAGTTTTTCCACAGACTGGGGTGGTGGGCTGTGGTGGTTGGGGTGGAGGGGGTGATACAGAGCTTGGGTGGTGATGCGTGGCTCATTTCCTAACAGACCACAGACAGGTACCAGGCCACGGCTCAGGGGTTGGGGACCGTAGCTCTAACTTATCACAAGAAGAGAAGGGGGAGAATCAGAGAGGAAGAAAATGTAGAAAGGGATACTTTACAACTGTTTATGAAGTCCTGGGATCACTACCAAATGGCCCATACACAAAACTAACCAGAATCTACAAAGCAAAAACACTGAGAACTGAACTCTGGTTTATGGTGTAGAATACTACC
>RJWJ010001752.1:0-119288 GCA_004363605.1 Indri indri
TAGCTAAAAATTTAATTAATCAAAGATTTCATGTAACTTTTTACTCTAGGAGTCTCTCTAACGTGGCATCACTGCCTTGAACCCATCCCCTAAAGCCCACTAACTAGTTGGGAAGGGTGGTGCTGTAACTAACTCAACTCACATCTTGGAATATAAAGAAAACAACAGATAGGAGTACTTAATGGCCAACCAAAGAGGGGAGAAAGTTCCACTATTAAAGCTTAAAGCTGCAGCATGAATACTTCTGATCTGCCTCACACGCCAGCCTTTTCACTTTTCATTTCAGTCCTCTGTGCCTCGCTTATGATTTCTTCCAATTCAGAGGGTAGAAGGCAATCTCAAACGTGCTTAACTCAGTCAGTGTGCAGCCACGCAGAGACCTCTGGAGGGAAATGACAAGCACCAGCTTCAGACAGTGCAGGGAAAGAAAGCCATATGCAAATCTGGGATCATCTGCCATGAGCAAAGGTAGAAAATTATAGAGGAATTCTTTTGGGTCACGAAGATGTCATTTATGGTGCCACAGCAGTAATTTGAAAAAAAAAAAAGGTATCCTTCTGGATTGAATGATTTCACCTGCCTGCTCAAGTGCCTAATTTAGAACCAGCAAGCAAATTACAATCTACAGAATTCAGGCATGAAATTATGAATGTTTGATTTCCCATGGTCTAGACTTTGTCGATGCCTTCAAACCAGGACCAAGAAAAAACCCCACCATTTTCTGCAACAAAGACCTACCTGACATTCTGACATTTTGCAATATTCATGTAGTCAGTCAGTCATTCTTGCATTAACTCATTTATCAAACATGGGGGCTCTCACATACATACCACACATAATGAGAAAAGCAGCCCAGGCTCCTCATGGAACAGAGCAAGCACTAGCTTTCTAAGGTCAGAGATCTGGGGAAAGCTGACGGAATCCTATTATGAGCAAGGCCCAAAATGCCTGGATAACTATTTAGTTATCATGCAGGACTTGGCCTCTCAATGCTATCTAGAGCAAATATCAATATTTTCATACAATTGAGATAGTTTTCTTCATCTACCACCAGTCCATTTTACTTTTATTTAGCCTTACTTGCTTTGGTTTCACTTGTTATCTATTATGCTGTGCTCTTTCTGTAACTGAATAGACTGATTACTTAGACATTTTTGAAAAATTGCTCGTGAATTGAGCTTTGATATATTATAGGAGCTCACTCATCATCTAATCCTTGAGCAAAGTGAAGAATTCTGTTTGAGATGAATAGTCACCCCAAATGGGTTTGCCAAGCTCACATTTTTATATTATCTAACTTTCTCAAGCTGAGGCCACCTGTATATAAGAGAACAAAATAGTTGGAAAAAAGAGCTGATCTGGCTAAGAATTTAACTATGTTACACTGAAGTAACTTTAGCTTTGACTTCTTAGTAAATTCTACTCAATACATTTCTTTTAAGAGTAAATGTATTATCGTATTTCATTTTGTAAGGTGATTTTATAAGTTATTTCTATTTTATGCTGTTAAGTTACTTCAATGACCTAAAGTACCACAATAAAATATCTCTAAAATATTTAATATTGAGTTCTATGAAACAGCGACTCTTCTCCATTAGCCAGGCAATCACCATAAAAATTTTTATTCTTTTCCCTTTCTCTTTCTTTCAGATTTTAAGCTTTTACTGCTACTACTGCTCTGTTCTTTACTCTCTCCTCATTATTTAAAATTTCCCTCCCTCCGTCTGCCACAGGACGCTTCTCCAGGGTGTCACAATTTTCCTTACCCACCTGAATCTTCCCTCTGTCTGAATCCTTCACACTCTCTCATCTCCATTCTCCATCTGTACTCCCAGCAAATGAATCTCACCATGAACTCACTCCCTCTCTGCTGTTTAATGAACCCCCTCATAATCTTAGGACAGCAATAAACACTTGATATATATTTACTTGCCACTATAATTTTGCATCATGGTAGCTGTTGCTAGAAACATATACATAGCCATGGAGTTTAAAAACCCCATTCCATCTATGAAAATGCAATTTACCTTAAAATGTGTGAGACATACAAAGTATATATGATTTATGTAAAATACAACCATCATATAAGTTAATATAATAAATTCTGAATTACCTTTGTTTATATTACAGTATTAATTATCTCTGAATTTCCACTTTACTATGCTGTTCATATTATTGTCATGCCAATGTTATTTCCCTAAAAGTAGAATTATTCATTCGAATATATTAAATATACATTTAAAAATGGCTTTTAACCATCATGCTAACGACATCAGAACAAAAGACTGTGTCATCAAGTCATTTAGTTGGTCAAAGCTGACAAAGCAAAATTTGGTAGATTTTCAATTTTTTAGTTTTCAAATACTACAATTTTTCAATTTTCAATTGTGGTTTTATGGAGCACCAGGGAGAGTTTCAAATTACCCCAAATTGTTTTTTACTTCACTTACATTCTAGCAATCTCTATTTCCCAGTACCTGTTTTAGTATTCTAGTTATACACATAACAAACTCTCCTACTGTTTTAAATCAGATGTTGCCCCCCAAAATGAATGGAAGACCGGGTGCCATATTAAAAACTTCAAGAGCAAATATTAGACTGATGGACTCCCACTGGCAGCAAAAAGCCAAAATCACTCTTCATGATTATACCCATACAGGGAAAAAACATTGTTAGTCAGTATTTAGGACAGATTTATCTTGTCACATATCAAAACAATCTGTGGACAGTACTAAAACTCTGTAATGCAATTTTACAAGAGAAGCTGGTTGGGTATTTCTGCATTTATTCAAATAGATAATAGAGGAAACAGCCGCAGAACAGTCAGAAGAATATTTGCAATGCAATTAGGGGGGACAAGTGCATCTGAGTGTGTGCCAGACGCAGGAGCTTCCCCTTAATTCACACAGTCCAATGTCTTAATGTGGCGTACAGCAGCAAACTGCACTTCCTACAGTTTTAAAACTTCTGTCAGTTAACTAGATGTTTACCGAGTGCCCCGCTTGGGCACTCAACATTTCGGGTATGCCATCCAGCTCTATGGACACTGTTCCAACACCATCTGTCACTTAAGCTTCCACAGATTCACAAATTTCAATTCAAACTAATCTACTCGGCACTCAAACTGCAGCTATAATTCAAATTTCGACATGAAGCTTGAATTCCTTTTCAGTGTTCTTCAACTTTGACCCAGCTCCCCCCCTCCTTCGCTGAAAAGGGCCAAGACAACAGCCCAGCAAGTGGGGCAGGCAAAACAGGCCTCCTTTGTTCACTTTTGTCCTTTCAGCTCTCTATTGAGGTAAGGGACTGAAAAGGCGCACCAGGCTTTGGAAAGCAGCAGCGGACTCGCAAGCCATCCTTCCTCAAAGAACCAAAAAACTCCAGGATGAAACTTTTTCGACAGGCCATTCTTACCTTAAGGCATAATTAATGGTACTCTTCCTTTCCCTTTGCCTTGAGAGAGAATCTGTTAACGGTGTTTAACCTGAGTTTGTAATGTGCCCCCAAAATGCATGCTGTAAATCATGCCATTCAAATGCCAAGGGCATCTAAAAGTGGCATGAAATTAGCTTTAAAGTTGAAATTTGGAGAAAAGATCACTACACGCTGAATACATATACTGAATTTTTTGAATGCTCTCAGCCCACTTGAGAAAGATAAATCAAATTCATTGCATATTACCCAGTGGAAGACCTCCTACAGGATTCCCTCAGATTGCCCTGGGAATAGATTTTTCTGGTTACAGTGGGTTTTGAACCAATATATCATGCGTGTCATAATTGAAAGATCTCTATGTAAACATATATATATATATTCAAAATATGGTTTTTAGCCTTTCCCACCATCATTTAATAATAAAGATTTTAAAAGGATCATTTTTGTCTGACAGTAGTGATCATTTTCATTCTCATGTGAACTAAACAAAGTACAGGGCAATGTGGAAGGAAATCAGGGAGCACGCAATACAAGGTAAGATTTGTCATGTTTGCGTTTACGCTGAATAAGCATTTGGATAGCAGGTGCAGTGCAAGAGCATTAGTGGTTGTAAGTTTCTTCCCTTTACCACTGGCATTGCTTATATTCACTAGCTTTTTAGTCACTTGAGGGAAATCCTCCATCAGACTGTTAAAAATTACCTTTTTCTAATTTGAAATTCCAATCTTGTAGGCCAGTAAAATAGGTCAATTAAGTTGACACCCCATCTTTTTTATTAGCTCAGCTAAGCAATTATAATTGGGTGGTGAGGGTTTATGCTGTCATGTTTGAAGATTCAATGGTGGGAAGAAATGCCCAGTACAGAACTGTAATTTACAACTCCAGAGCATCCCTAAACATTCAGTATAAGGATATTCCTGTCTATTTTCAGATATGAGACACATTTGCTCTTGGTCTGGATTAAAGTAACAATGTCATTTTTTGGCAGTACAACAAAAGCATACTAATTTAACCTACCCTCATGGTAAAATCATCTAGCCCAAGTGCATTACAGACATAGACACTGTAATTCAACATCTTAGAAAAATAACAAGAATGTATGTCACCAACACTGGCTCACCCTGGACTACAACACACATGCTCCCTAACATCTATTTCATGCTTTGCACAAGGTATATGGTCAATCAATACCTATTGGAAACCATACACCTCCTTATTAATAAATGTTAAACCAGCAAGGTTAGAAAAATTGTAAATGATTTGTTCATAACACATAAATAATAATTTATAGCTTTAAAAGGTAACAGCAACAGGACTTCACACCCATTAGTCTGGCTACTAACAAGAAAATGGCAAGTATTAATAACAAGTGTTGGCCAAGATGTGGAGAAATTGGAACCCTTGTGCACTTTTGGTGGGAATGTAAAATGTTGCAACTGTTACAGAAAACAGTGTATGGTGCTTTCTGAAAAAAAATTAAAATAGACCTACCATATGATCCAGCTGTCTCATTTCTGGGGATGTACCTAAAAGAACTGGAAGCAGTGACTCAGACAGATATTTGTACATCGATGTTCATGGCAACATCATTCACAACACACAAAAGGTGAAAGTAACCCAAGTGTACGTGACGGAAGAACGGATAAGGAAAATGTGGCATATACATACAATGAAATACTATGCACCTTTAAAAAGGAAGGAAATTCTGACACATAGATAAATCTCGAAGACATTTTGCTAAGTGAAATACGCCAGTCACAAAAAGACAAATACTGTATGATTCCATTCAGATAAGGTACTTGGTATGGTCAAATTCATGAAAACAGAAAGTAGAATAATGGCTACCAAGGGCTGGGGGCTGAGGAAACAGGAGTTATTGTTTAACGGGCACCGAGTTTCAGTTTGGGAAGATGAAAAAGTTCTGGAGATGGATAGTAGCGACGGTTGCACACAATGTAAATGTACTTAATGTCACTGAACTATATACTGCAAAATGATGAAAACGGTATATCTTATGTCATATATATTTTACCACAATAAAAGGTACCTTAGCAAAAACATCGCATTTTAAATAAATATGTTGCACTTGTTCCCTCATTTAAACACAGCCTGATAATGACGGATTTGTGGTTGCCAAAGCTGGGGGCGGAGCCATTGCCAGACTTTCCTCCCTCATGTTGCCCTCTCCTCCACGTTTTGGGAGGGAAAATAAGCATTCATCGGTTCGTTGAGGTACATTTTCCTGTTCTCAGAAACTTTAGTCAAACTCATATATGCAGAAAGTAGAATGCTATGGCCATGGGCTAGCGGGGTGGGGGAAATGAGGAGATGTTGGTCAAAAGATACAAAGTTTCAGTTAGGCAGGATGAATAAATTCTGGCCATCTAATGTACGGCACGGTGACTACAGTTTAAAACAGCATATCGTATCCTCGAAATTTGCTAAGATAGATCTTAAATGTTCTCACCACACATACACACAAAAGGTAACAGTGTGAAGTGATGGATATGTTAACTGGTTTGATTGTGGTAATCATTTCACAATGTATGCATATATCAAAACATCACATTATACATCTTAAATATATATAACTTTTTATTTGTCAGTTATACCTCAATAACTGACAAATCCAGGGGAAGGGGAGGAAACTTCAGCTTCTGATGCCAATGGAGGCCTTTCTAAACCAAAGGGGCTTTTCATTCGCCAAGGCAGATAAAGAGTTAAATTAAATAAGCCACTGGATTATTGCCCCTACCATCTACGTCTGTCCTTTGTCCTGACCTGCCAGGAAGGTTGAGGGCTCCTTCATGTGAGGAAGTATAAAATTTAAAATGAAAAGAACATCTGAATGTATTTAATAATTTTCAGTCATTTTCAAATAACTTCCTCCGCACCATTCATCTCAGCAGTTGAAGACTGACCTAAAGTGGTCTTTGGATCCAAAACACAAAACTTCCAAGAAAAGAACACATTAGGAGCTTTGTATTCCATTTAAATTTGCTATGGGTTATTGTACTTCTTAGATGGAAATTGTTCTTTGAAAATGGGGATGAGATTGCAAAGGCTGCTGATATAAGGTGAAAATATCAGGGAAAAGCCTGGTGTCTCAGTGGTTACCCTTTGGTGCCAGTAATGACTGGTAGGAGCCACGAGGGGGCTCTCTCAGGCGTGCATTACACTGTTTCTTGATTTGAGTGCTAGTTACATCAGCATGTTCCGTTTGTGCAAGTTCATCAAGCTGTACACCTATAATATGTGAAAAAAAATCTGTGTGTGGGCAAGTATGTGGCCATGGATGACAGAATTAATCTCCCCAAGGGCAGAAACTGTTTCTCTCTCCACTGTATTCCCAATGCCTAGAACAGTAGGCCATGCACTCAGTAAATACATATTAATGAATGAATGAATGACCGAATGTATGAATCTCTTTACCAGAAAAGCTTCCTATAGAATAGCTCCTTTGTATGCACACAATATAATATCTGCAGAGTCTATTTATATTCAATCGATTACAAAAGGAAAACTATACCTATAGGAAAATATTATTTGAAATGATTCTTGACATTTTCTACAGCCCAGGTGTATCCATTCTTAGGGTCCTCTCACACTTCTGAAGCACTTGCACTTAGGCAATATGTCATGTTGGCCTCACAGGACGTATCATTTCCAAAAATGACTTGCTTTTCATTTACTGCCACGGTAGCAATAACAAAAAATGATGTGCTGTACGGGCACTGGCTTCCAGCCCGAAGACCACATCCCCACCCTGTATCACAAGGCTGGGGGACCTTCCTGAGCTCCCTTGTATTTGTTTTGATATGCAATGGGTTATGTGAAATGTTTGGCAACTTTCCTGTAATAAAGTAGAAAGAAGGTTGAAAGAAGACCATGAGTCAGTAGGATTACAAATGCAAAATGAATCCATTTTTCCATTTGATTGGTTAATTATAATAACTCTAAAAGCTATGCCAAAAATAGCTGATTTCATTTTCATTCAAATTCTTCATTTTTACTAGTTAACAGGGAACATCTTTATAAGTGTACCACACATTTCTATATATTTAGTATATTGAATGCTTTCCTAAGATTGGATATTAGGGTCCTATTCAAACTCAACATCCAATTTGAGGAATAACTCTTCTGCAGTCAAAACTGTGTGAAAGACATTCAGGTCTGGGTGGCTTTTCCTTATTAAAAAAAAATTTTCTTAAAAATTATGACATGCCAACCACATCTCTCTGTAATAACAGGGGGCTCTGATTACTAAGAACAGTTCAGTAACTGAAATGAGTTAACAGCTATGTACTTAAAAACTAACAGGAATAATATAACATGTAAAAGAATTACAGAGGAAAAAAAGGCTATTCCACAATACGATTCTGAAGTACAATATTGCCCATTACTCTGAGGTCTGCAGAGCCCTCAATTTCATGGGCTTGTAAGGTATGTCCCTGGAGTCGAACATTCGGTGGTTTTAGGCTTCCCTTAAACCTCCAAAAGGCCACATTTTCAGTTTGGGATGGTAAAGTGCAGGGGCAAAACGCTAGTCCTGCTCCCCTACTTCCTGGCTGTGTGGCCTTGGGAAAGTTACTTGACCTCTCTAAGCCTCTGTCCCTAATTTTTAAAAATGTGGTTGTTGCGGGAATTAAATGAGATGATACATGTAACATGCACAGTGCTCAGGACATCTGAAGCTCTCATAAACCAGTTGTCTATCATTATTATTAAAGTAGAAAGTATCCAGTTGTCTCACTCCATTTCAGCACTCTGGAAGGTCTCATTCACTCATGAGCCATTATTACAGTATTTTAATAGCAGGGCATGGTTAGCCTAAAGCAGTCCCAACCTAAGCAGCCCAGCCTCCTAGGTTTGTATTCAGTGGCTATTCAGTGTTCCTTCCCAGGACCACCCCAGGGGGAGCTCCTGGTGCAGAACCAATGCCTCCTAACCCATTATTGGCTCCATCTCTTCCTGCAAGAGCCTCAGGCGAGGAAGGGCCCGGCCCCTCAGATCCTCCTCACTTCTGAGCCTTAACCATCTGGGACTAGGAAAGGAATAGAAGGCTTCCCTCTCTGGACAGCTCTACGCCAGGTGTAGCCTCGGGCTGAGGCTGCTGGTGCGAAAAGCGCAGGCGAGAGGGCGGGATGGGAAGGAGACGCCACCGCTCGGCGCCCTCTCTCAGTGCCAGGCGCTGCGCAGGGGCCGCCTCAGCCGTGCGGAGGACAGAAGGCACCGCCAGCGGCCGGGGGCCCGGCGATTCTGAGGCGAGGAAGCGGCCTGCTAACCCGCCTCCCGGGCCCAGGACGCTTGCTGCCCGGAGTACACTGCTCTGGAAGAAATGACAACTCCCTGGCTCACCCTCCCGCGACACCCCGGCCCCCCTCTGCACTCTGACAGATGCGGGCCGGGAGTGGCTGAGCCGGCGAACCGCCGGGGACCGGGATGCTGCGGCGCCCACCCGCACTGCGAGAGGGGGCCGGGGGCGGCGCCCGGCGCAGATGGCGCTCCCTGCGAGATGGATGCTCCAGGGCGGGTAATCACTCCTGGCTCAACACAGCAACCCAGGGCGACGCTGCTGCCAGAACCCACCGCTGGGAGCCTGGGCAGGGAGGGGATCTTTCCAGTCAGCTCCAAGCCCGGCGCGCCAGCCGCCGCGAGCCCCAGCACTCCGAGGCTTGGGCGGGGCGCTGGGACCCCCGGGACCCGCACCTGTAGGACCAACAAAGCCCCCCGCATGAGTCCCCACCCCGCTGTCCTTGGTGTCTCTCCCGTCCCCTCATGATTCCCCGAGTCCTCTCCAGGACAGCGAGAGTGGAGGAGCAAAGTCGGCCTCGCCCCCTGAACTCGGCGATCCGCGCAGGTGTGAGCACATCCGAACAAAGCCCACGCCCAGATGTGTCCGCGGGGACCGGAACACGCACACACCGGTACGCGCCCGCCGGGCCCCTGAGCTCGTCGCCCACCGGCTCTGTGGCGTGACACCGCGCGTCCTAAGTGCCCGTGCCCGGGAAGCCTCCGCGCCGGGCCCCAGCAGCCTCTCCATGCCCGACTGCCCACAGGGAGACCTCCAGGCAGGGCTTCCCGGAAAGCGTGGGACGCGGGTGCGGATGCAGAAGTTGGCTACTGGCTGGAGGAGGCGGCGGGTGCCGGCGCTGCCGTATTTCAGCGGTGCCCTCTCCCGGGCGCCCGTCCCCCTCCTCCCGTTCGGCCCCTGCAGCAGTGTCGGGGGCCTGCCGGGGAGAAGGGAGTCGGCGACCTGCTTCGCCCCTGCCGCAGGCGCTGCTACCCGGGACAGCGCTCCGCTGTACCCCGGCCGGTGTCCCAGTCGCAACGCCGCAGCCTCCCGCGTCCTCCTCCGCCCCAGCTGTCGCCCCAAGCAGGACCGAGTGTCACCGCCGCAAGCGCACAGAGCTACTCACCTTCTCGCGCCGCGCCCACCGCTCAGCCCCGGCGCGACTGCCCTGGACCCTGGAGCGCAGATGTCCTTCGTTCTTGACGAAGCTGTCGCCTCTGGCTGCCCCAGCCAGGCGGCCCCAGAGCTGCCCTCTGCGCCCGCGCGTCTGAGGCTCGGACTGCGGCGCGCGTCCGCCCGCGACCCTGGCGAAGCGAGGCTGGCCCCGCGCCGGCGCGCGCCCCCGCCGCTCCCGCCCTCTCCGCTCCCCCCTCCCCGCGTCGTGCTCTCGCCCCTCCCGGCTCTCCTTCGCGTCCTCCTGTCCCCTCCCCCGCAGTCCTCCCTGCGTCCCCCGCCCCTTCCCCTCCCGGCGACTCCCTCCCGCCCTGCTGCTGCCGCGGCAGCGAATGGGCTCCAGCCGCCTGCGCCCCAGGGGACTGGGTGGCCCCTCACCTGAGCCGCCGCGCCACCGTCAGCCTCCGTCACCCTGCGAGCGTGTGCGATACTGCTTGTGGGGGTGGGGGCGGAGGGCGGGGGTGTCCCAGGGATTAGGGTGGCTGAGATTTAGCTTCAGAAGATGTTCCAGAAAATAGGTGGTGTTTAAATGCCACTCTTTAGGGGTGTCGATTTCTGTGGGAGGTCTATGGTCTTTTTTATTTTCCTTCTTTTAAAACATTTAATTTCTTCGAAACTCATCAGTTGGAGTGATTGAGATTGAGGGATGGGGTTTTTTGTTTGTTTTGTTTTTGTAACCATTCTTTCCAAACAACCCTCAGCAAAGGAGCCTTCAGAGTAACGCAGATGCTGTCTGTTCGTAGTAGGAATTGGGTCTTCTGTTCCCAGAGAACGGTTAGTTCAAATTTGCTTATTTTCAGATTTGGGAGTATTATGGAGAATTTTTTGTAATGTAAAACAACAATTAAGATTTTCTAACTGTGTCGTACTTGAGTCAACACACTGCATGCGGCACAGTTTAGGCTGCGGAGCCCACTCTCACTGAATCCTGGATGATGTCCAAGATCCTTAGCCTGACGCTCAAAGTCCTTCGTAATGTTCGGGTCTGCAGACCAAAGTACTGGTCTGCCTGGTGTCACCTGATTTGACCACTGCAGCAGGCTCCAGCTCTCACTGGGCTCCGCTGAAGCCTTGCTTCCTTCAGTTCTCTGCTTTAATTCATTTGAACTTGTCACTTCTACCCACAGCATCTGCATACAAGCAAGCAGCCTTCTTTTCTTTCTCCTTCTGCTGCCATCCTCTCCTTCTTATCCTACAGCCAAATGTGTTCCTCCACACGAACCTCCTTCAGTTCCTGAACCACTATTCTGATCCCTGGCTGCTGGGTCATTGCACAAGTTATTTCCTCAGTCCCATCAGTCACTCTTCTGGTCCTTACCCCACAGCTAATTCACCTGGTACCTTGCACCTCTCAATTTACCATCTAAATTTCCCTCTGAAATATTTTTTTTTAAAAAGTGATTCCACGATCCCCCTGCTTAAAAGTCTGGACTAGTGGGCTAGCTTTCTACCTATCAAATAAATTCCAGATCTTTTGGTGTGCGCATTTACAATCTGCCCCTAACTTACCTTTCCATCCTCCAGCAAAGAGAATTTTCATAACTCTAAGCCTGTGCATATGAGATTCCTTCTAGCTAGAATATTCCTCCATCTCTTTTTCATCTGAAAAACTCTTGTTCATCCTTCAGAATCTTCCTTAGTTGTCACTTCCTCTGTGAAATCTTTCCTAAATCGCTGTGTGTTTTATTATAATAGTGCTTGCCACTTTTAATGCTGTGTTTTCATGCCTGACTCCACAAAATTTCACTTCTTTGAGGACAATTTGTCTTATTTATTTTTGTGTGACCTCATTTTGCACCAGTACAAATGAAGCTACAAATAACCAGAACTCAGCTCTCACTGCTTCAATATTTTCACCTGTGCAAAGGACTTCAGGCCCCTCAATTCCCTCCCCACTGCGGTGATTGAGTCAGAGTCCTGGGGTTGTCCTGCATGTCCTTCTCATATCTGCCTACTCTGAGGTTGTCCCCTCACCTCAGCCACTGTCAGACAATAATTTCTCATCCACATTCTTTTCTAAAGAATCCCACAGGGCAAACCTGTGAGGTGGGAAAATGACACCCTCCTCTCTTCAGTTCTTGCTGTGGTTCGGAGTAGCAATTTGTCCCCTGGGCACTGAAGCAACATTGCTTGTGTCCCCCTGTGTTACGACCCCGTAAAGACCCTCCTTAAACAATGACTCCTTCAACTTCTGCTTGGAATTGTTCTTTCTCTTCAGGCCCTGGCCCTGGTCCATGAAGCCAGGATGGGGCAGGCAGCACTCGGTCCTGGTGAGGTCCAGATCTGTCCCAATGCCTAGGAGACTACTTGGGTTGCAGAGGCACTCAGGGCTTGTTGAAGGAATGATACTTAAATGAAATCTTGGGCAAGTGGCAACTTCTTTAGGTATAGTTTTCCTTATCTGTATAGGTAGAATGACAGTATTTGTTACACAGGATTATTGTGAGGGTCAATTTAAAACACTGGCCAGTATGTAGGACATAATGAATATTCAGCAAATTCTAGTTTAAACAGTAATTGTTTGATAAAGTGTTTGTCAAATAAATACATGCTTGACTAAAAAGTACAAAGCCATAAAAGAAAAAGCTCTGGAGGAAACAGGAACCACGGGGACAACACCAAACAAAAATTTAAATAATTTTGATACTACAGAATAGTTGTAATAATGTAATATTATTATATAGTTTTAATTTCCAGCTTATTACTTCAACTGCATCGCAGCCCTTCGTTGCTGGGGATTAGCCTCCTGAGAGGACGAGTGACAGGGACGACCAAACAGCTGCTGCAAGAGGAGCTGAAATTAAGGGAGCATGGGAGGAGGGGTAGAAGAATGATCTAAAAAAGGATTAGAAGGATGCCCAAGCAGGCAAAAGGCCTTTCTAGCGCAGTTTATTCGACTTGCCCGGTGATGCAGGAGACTTTCCAATTTGGCTGCATGTTGCCAGTGATTTGCATAACTCACGTCCTTCCCCTAACCGCTACCCCTTCCCCACTCCTACGCTTTGTCCTATCCTCTATCCCCAACTTCACTCCATCTTGAAACCCAGGTGAGGACTGGGAGTAAGGGAAATCTGTTGTCCTTATCATTTGATAATAATAGAATTTTCCATGTGCCCAGTGCTGTTGTCAGCAGTTCACATTTACGAACTCATTTAGTCAGACAGCAGCACCATGCAGCAGGTACATTATCTTTTCCCTTTTAGACAATGAGGCAAAAGAGGTTAAACAACCGAGACACACAGCTAGCAGCAGAGATGGGATTCAAGCTGGGCATTATGACTCCAGAGTCAACAGTCATAACCTACCACTGTGCCACGCCGCCTGTCAGTGACAGCACGCTAAAAGTTTAACAGTTTGTTTTGATGGCTGCATCAGTGTCACTGCGTTAAAGCAGCTACATCAGACAGTCATGGAGCCCCCCAGTGGTACCTGCGGTGAATACGGTTTAGCTTTTCTCCTTGCTCTTCTTTCGTAGCCCTCTCTCAGAATTCCCCTTTCTTTTTTTTTTTTTTTTGAGACAGAGTCTCACTCTGTTGCCCGGGCTAGAGTGAGTGCCGTGGCATCAGCCTAGCTCACAGCAACCTCAAACTCCTGGGCTCAAGCGATCCTACTGCCTCAGCCTCCCAAGTAGCTGGGACTGCAGGCATGCGCCACCATGCCCAGCTAATTTTTTCTATATATTTTTAGCTGTCCAATTAATTTCTTTCTATTTTTAGTAGAGACAGGGTCTCGCTCTTGCTCAGGCTGGTCTCGAACTCCTGAGCTCAAACGATCCACCCGCCTCAGCCTCCCAGAGTGCTAGGATTACCGGCATGAGCCACCGCGCCCGGCCCAGAATTCCCCTTTCTTCTTTTCCTCTTCCACTTTTTTCTTTCCTCGCCTTATTTTCCAGGCTAATTTTCTTAATCCACATCCATGCTGCAGGCCTCCCAGGGGAGTCGGTGCATTGGCCCCCGTCCTAAAACCTAATGTTAAGTTCACCAAAACCTAACCTGGACCCCACTATGCCAGTAATGAGCTGTGTGTCCACGAGCGGGTCACTTCCCCTCTCAGCCTGTTTCCACACTGTGAAATGAAAGGGGCAGGCAGGGTGAACATCACCATTCCTTTTTAGCTGTGTCATTTTATGATTCTGATGGTGACCAAGAGCATTTCTTCCACTCCTCTGGTAAAACTCAGATAAAAGCTGGCTGAATTCTAGGTAAAAAAGATTGGAGCAGTAAAAAATTGTTCTCACGGTAATATAACAAGGTTGTTGGCTACAAGAATTGCTTATATCAGTGTCATCATTATCTTAAGGTAATATTTTATGGCTAGCCAACATGCATTAGATTTCTGACAGGGACGTGGTAAATGTAATAATTTTAAAAGCCCTTGTATCAGGGCTCGGTGGAACATGCCTGTAATCCCAGCAACTTGGGAGGCTGAGGGGGGAGGATCGCTTGAGACCTGGAGTTCGAGACCAGTCTGGGTAACATAGCAAGACCTCATCTCAAAAATAAATGAACAAATAAATAAATAAATGCCCTTCTATTTGAAAGGGTATTTATAATCCAATATCATCAAAAAGCATTGTTGTTATCACGGGCAGCTTCCAAACTGGTTCCCAGTGACCCCTTCCTCCTGGTATTCGTGCCTGTGTGTAATCTCCTCCCCTTGAGACTGGACCTAATGACTCACTTCTGATGCACAGAATATGGCAAAAATAGCAGGATGTCACTTCCGGTATTAGTCTACACTACACTCTGGCTTCTGTCTTGCTGTCTTGCTCTTTGGTGTTCTTGCATGGAGGGAAGCCAGCTGCCGTGTTGTGAGCCACTGTATAGAGGGGCTCTCATGGCAAGGGACTCAAGAGAGCCTCCAGCCAAGCCTGTGAGGAACTGAGGGCCTCAGGCCAACAGCTCGAATCTTGCCGCAGCCATATGAGCGAGCTTGGAAGCAGATCGTCCTCCAGCCAAGCCTTGAGATGAGTCTAGCCCAGGCTGGCGCCTTGATTGTAGCCTTCTGAGAGACCCTGGGCCAGAGGATTCTGAAAACCTGAGCCTGGTTTCCTGACTTACAGAAACTGGGAGATAATACGTGTTTCTAGTGTTAAGCTGCTAAATTCATCACTGATACAGTTGTCTAAGTGTATTTCAGAACTCCAAATTTGCATCTGACCACACAAACAAAATGTCTTTCCTCGATAGGAAAGGGGCAAAATAATCAAACTGTAGTTGTCATGAGATGCAGATATAGTGCTGGATAAGGAAGCAATTGTGGGACAGATGAGATACCAGTATGACTTGACCAAAGTGAACCTGAGCAGCTCCCATCTCCCCATCTGAGTCACACTGAGCTCCTACAGCCAAGCCTGGGGTGACTATCCCCTGTGCCCCACCCAGAGCTGGTCCTTTCTTCTCTTGGATGCCAACCACAGTCTCAGCTGGCCCCTCTCTCGTGAAGCTTCACAGTGGGTGATTATTACCCACTATGGATACTAGGATGTGTGGTTATATCAATAATATTATAGGATGTACAGTTTCATACTTCACGTGACCAGCAATGCAAAATTTCCACAGATGCAAAACACCAATTTCTATCCTGTGCTTCTCCTCACCCTCTGCCACACAACCACAGAACTCTGTGTGCCAGTCTGGTGCCATTTGGGCATGTGTCAAACAGAAACCAGAAATTTAAAACCCATTCCTTGCCTGATGCTTAGCAACACAGGAGCCTACCCCTATCTAAAGAACGTAATGCTCAAGCAATTGGAGGAAAACGTGACCTTCATGCCTGCCATATGTGGCTTTCTTCTCTGGGAGCTTATGAGTCACTAGGATCTTCCGCTGGGCTCAACCCACCCCTTGCTTGGGGAACCAAGTTGGAATGAGGAGGAACATTTTTAGTGATAATAAGCATATTCCTGTAGCCAACTCCTCCATCTGTTCCTACAGTTTCTATCTACAAGAATGTGCAAAGGTTCTGCTGCATAGATTTAAGACTAGCCAGGGTCAGTGTGCATCAGCCACTGCGGATGAGGTCATCGAGTCATTAAGGACAGGGAACTGCAGATGCCGAAAACAGAGATGCTGAGAAACACTCTCGGTATGTGCCCTGCATTTCCGGCATAAGGGGGAACAGATGACAGGTACAATGAAGATGAGTTCACCATGGAGAAAAGAAAGGAAGCAGCTTCAGAACCAATACTCTTGGGTCTGAATGATTGATTCAGAAGGCTTTCTTATTTAGCTATTTTGTTGTATTTTTAAGAAGGAAAAGCGTCTTACATTAAATATACACTGACATCGTACTTCTGTTTATATTTTCTTTTAAGGCTTGATTTAAATTTTAAGTTTTTCAATATATTTTTGAAATTCTGGTAAAATACATGTAACATTTTCCATCTTAACTATTTTTAAACATACCGTTCAGTAGTGTTAAGTACATTCGCATTGTTGTGCAACCATCCCTACCATCCATCTCCAGAACTCTTTTCATCATGCAAAACTATAACTCTACACCTTAAACAACAAATTTCACATTCATTTTTCCCTCCAAGCTCTAGTAACCACCACTGCACTTTCTGTCTCTATGAATTTGACTATTCAAAGTACCTCATATAAGTGGAATCACGTAGTATTTGTCATTTTGTGGCTGTCTTATTTCACTTAGCATAATGTCCTCATGGTTTATCCATGTTGCAGCATGTGTCTGAATTTCCTTCCTTTTTCTGGCTGAATGATATTCTATTGTGTGTGTAAATATATATATATATATATATATATATATATGTATAAAATATTTTGTTCATCCAGTCTTTTGTTGACGGGCATTTTGCTACTTTCACCTTTTGGCTTTCATAAATAATGCTGCTATGAACATGTGCGTACAACTATCTCTCAAAGATTCTGCTTTCATTTTTTTTTTTTTTTTTTTGCTATATACCCAGAAGTGAGATTGCTGGGTCATATGACAATTCTATTTTAAAATTTTTGAGGAAGCACCATATTGTTTTCCATAGCAGCTGCACCATTTTACATTTCCACCAAGTGTGGATGAGGGTTTCAGGTTCTCCACATCCTCACCAACACTTGTTATTTTGTTTTGTTTTTTAATAGTAGCCATTCTAATGAGTGTAAGGTCTTCCAATATTTTTAAATGTCAGAAATCCATGGGATACAAGCAAGTCCAGTGTTTTAGAAAGCCCTGCTCTGGCCCACCTAGAGCCTATGCCACCCTCTCCTTTTTCTAGACCATATCTGGGTACCTAAGACCCAAAAATTCCATGAGGACCTGAAAAAAATCCCTTCCCCATGCTCTGGACAGAGGACTGTTCTGCTGATGTACACAACTGGAGGCCTCCTAGGCAGGTGATGCAGAGGTGTGGGGATGCTTGCAGGGGTGTGGACATAACTTGTACGTGGGTTGGAGTGTTCACTCAAGTATACTCTGAAGGTTTGAGGCCTTTGGAGGTTCAAAACTAAGTCAGAGGTGGGCCCTGGACTGGCTTTCCCCATGTCACCACATCGCAGGACAGAACTCCGGAGAGTCTAAGAATTCAAAATTCAAACCTGGACACCCAGGTCTTTATGATTCTATCTTTATTAAGGTAAGACAGAGCATATCTTATAACTTTTAGATATTTAGACCTTGGTATGTGGGCCTCCAATTGTATTCATTCCCCAAGCTCCCCATTTGTTAGGGAGGGTCCTGAATGAATCCATTTCATAATGTAATAGATACATGGATTTATTAAATCATATTGTTAGAATAATAAAGTTACTTTTGGTTTAGGTAATTTTGATTTAGTAATATTTCATACTTAAATGGACCTAATCCTAAATCTTTGTGTGTGGGTGGATGGGAGGCACGATTAATTGGAACAATAAAGTTTCTTAAAAATGATAAATATTATCTTAATTTTTGGCCAAGAACTCTACAATTTTTCCCCTAGCAGTTAAATGCCTCAAAAATTTCCATAATTTTTATATTAATTGTATTAGTAATGCCTTCAACAGCATTGTAGCATACATATTAAATATTGAATACTGAAAGCATAAAGTTAATTCTTTTAACAAATATCAACTTAAATATGTGAGAAAGTGTATTATTTATAGCATATAAAATATCAAATATTTTGTTACTAAAGACAATATTTTTTAAAATTACAGAGTTTTAAATCTTGACATATAGTTATCTGTTATGCTAATTAAGCAATTATGTACAGTGCTTTACCCAATGTTTGGCACATAAGGGGTTCTGTGTTTAGGGTATTGCTATGGAGAAGGGTTCTAGCATTTGTTGAATGGAGATGCTGGGGCTCAGAGAGGTTAACTAACTCACTCGTGGTCACATAGTAAGAAATTCTTTTTCTTACTATGCATTTTTCTTTCTGTGCATTTTTCTTTTACTGTGCTTTTTTCTTTCAATTCATTCATTTATTCATTCAATATGTCCATTGAGCACCTGCTATATTCCAGATGCTATTTAGGTGCTGGAGATGAAGCAGTGAGTAAGAGAGGCAGAAGTCCCTGTCTCAGGGATCATATAGCTTGGAAAAGAAAGACCAACACTAAACAAATAAACATTTGTCTCTTATCTCATTCTAGTTGCAGTAAACATAATGAAAGATTGCAAGAAGATTGTAAAAACGTGGAGCCAAACTTAAGTCTGAGGATTAGGAACGCTTCCTTGAAGATTTTAAGTGGAATACAGTGAACAAAGGAGAAGAGACCGCTACAAACCAAAAAAGCCCAGCATTTGTAGAGGCAGGAGGCCAGAAGTGGTTTGGGGCATTTCAGAAACTGAAAGAATGACAGGCGGCTGGAGCAAAGAGCAAAGCAGAAAGATGTATGCGACGAGTCTGCAGGGCCAGGCAGGGCCAGGTGATGCAGGGCCTTGACACAGTGACAAGCACTTTGGAAAGATGAAGGATTTCAAGCTTCCTGCTTGGAGATGGAGAGTGGATTTGCAGGAACAGACTGGATATGGGAAGATTGGTTAAGAGGCTTTCTAAAAGATTCAGGAAAAAAAGGTGGTTGAACACAGGTGGTGGTGATGCAGAAAAAGCAAAGTGGATGCAATAAGGATCTCTAGCCTAAGAGGTAAAAGCTGATAGACCTTGGTTACCACCAAGGGAAGTAACAGGTGGAGGAGGACGTCAGGCTCCTGGCATGAGAAACTAGCAGGCTGGTGAATTAGAATGTATTGGAAGAAGGGTGGAGCTGAGGAGTAAGGGAACAGGCAGGGTGATGAGTTCAGGTTTTGACATTTTGAGTTGGAAGTGCCATTGGGACGTCCGAGGGGAAGAGAAGAGCACACAGTTGGGTCAATGGCGTGGAGCGCAGGCGAGACGTCTGGGCTGGGATTTGCCAGGACTGGGATGGCAATTGTGAAGACGGTGAGCAGGAGCTCAGCTAGGGAGCAGAGGGGAGAGGTGGGGGCCTGTGAAGCCTTTGCTGGAGAAAGAGCCAGCAGAGGAAACCAAGGCTCGAGAGGTAAGGAAACCCTCAGGAAAGGGTTGTGTTTTGAAGCCTCAGAAAATAACATTTCAAGAAGGCAATGTCTGACAAATACTGTTAACGGGTAAAGGAAAAGAGAAGTAGAAAACCATCCATTAGATGTGGGAATTGGCAATCACTGGCAAGTTAGAGAAAGGCAAGCAGTGGAGTGACTGAGACAGTCTGTCTGGAGTTGCAGAGTGAAGAGGAAGGAGATAAAAAGGAGGAGACAAGTGAGTAGTGACAACTTCTTTGCAAAATCTGGCTGTAGGGAGGGAAGGGCGGAGCCTGGGGAGACGTTTGTTTTTAAAATGGGGGAGACTAGTGTATATCGAAATGCCAGTGGCTGAATTGAGAGGATAAGAGGTGGAGAAACTAGAAAGGAATGAGATTATGTCCTTAAGCAACAATAAAAAAATAAAAAGTAAATGGTAACCATATTTTCCAGATTAAAAATCAGGATATGTGTTGAAGACATTACAGAATATTAGAAACACCAGACTGCTAGTGTATGCAATTATCTATTTCTGTTCACATTTTAAATACGACACACCATCATAATTATAATTTATTAATGTGATTCAAAAACCATTTCTGTAGTTTGGGGCCATCTTTCTGTACTAACATTTAAAAGTGCTTTCCTATTATTCTTTTCTAGTTTGAAAAACTTACTGGATTTTTTTATCCAAAACCTGCATTTAAAAATAAATGTATTGCTGCCCCTCAATGTTTTTATTATTCAGTTGGTTGACTGTCCAAGACTGTTGTTTTTCTTATTGTTTTTTGCTATTTTACCAAGAATTGCTTTGAGACAGGAAGAGAGAGAAAAAATCAAATCACTTTATTTCCTACTTCCTAAAATTAGAGGACCTTTATATTAAAGGTTTAACAAGTTATGGTGTAACACAACATGGAAATATCATATTAGTTTAAAACGGTAATTAAGAAGATCGAGAAAAAAGGATAATGTTTATAAGCTATATTTTATGTGAAAATAGTGGAACACAAAATGGTACCTGCACATTATTGCAACTATAAATACACACAAGAGAAAGGTAATATGCCAATTAAAATAGTTCTATTAAGGCAAAAGAATGATGGGTGATTTTTAAATCATTTGTTTTTTTGATTAGACTTATGTTTTCTTTCCAATAAAATATTTTTATTTAAAATCTTAGTCTGTTTTCTCATTTCTTGTTCTCTCCCTTCTCTACTGCCATGCCCTAGACCAGGCGGTAGTACCTGGCGGCCCCTGGGCATTGTTTGTCCTTGGCACTAAACCTTGGAGTTAACGCAGCTACTATACTTACTCCAAATCCCAGGGACAGCATGTCCCGTGAATGTGCGCCCTGTGGTAGAGGGACCTCTGCATTCTGGCGATCTTCAAAAGGTGGTCCAGAAATAGAACGTACTGCAGTTATTTGACCTTACAATAAGGGAAGCACACATTGGTGAGGCAGGTTATATGCTTAAAGAATTACTGTGCTTTGGCCTTTTGGTGATTCTTTTTGGAAATGCATGGTATTTTAAACTAGAAATACCTAAAGGTAGAAATAAAAACCAAAAGTTCTAAACTTTGAAACTGGCAGACTTTTGCCTATCCCACTGCATGCTATGTACATGAATAAAAGATCTATATCATATAGAAGGTATTTCTGATTTAAAAACTATGTGATTGAGTCTTAATTATTAAAACATGTCCAGATAGATTTTTGCCAAGATGGGTGTTCAATGTCACCATTTTGGGTTGATTAATAATGGCAACAGCTATCATTTATTGAGGATTATATGTCAAGCATATGTGGATCATAGGTACTTTGTTATCTCATTTTACCCTCACAACCATGATTTTCTGTTATTGTTATCCCAGTTTTACAAAGTAAAAAACTCAACCTCAGAACGGTTGAATAACTTGCTGAAAGGTCATGTACTTGAACTCGTTTTGCTTCAAAGCCAACATTATTTCTACTATATTATTAGTAAAGAAATTAATTACATATAATTATACATATATATCAAAAATTGAATATTTTATATATAACAGACACACATATAACAAGAATTGTTATATATTAATATGCACAGTATATACATAAAACATATATATGTACTAGCTCAGGAAGACAGTTCTGGAGCTTCCCAGAATAACTGCTTTTAAAGGCCACTTTTGAGTGCACAAGGTCTGGTGCTTTGGTATTTTCACCACTCCGTTATCAATATTTTATTACCATTCCTTGAATATGAGTGACACATATTAGGAGTTTAAGAAATATTTGTTCAATGAACAAATGAAATGTTAGAACAGAGAACTCATAGGGCTCAGGAAACATGGTGTGCATGTATGTTGTGGGTGGTGGGGCAGTGTATAGTATAGTGTGAGGCACAATGAGGATGCTCTATTAAGAAATAACAACAAGTTTAAAAACACACTAAGCATAAAGATGGCATAAAGAACTTCTTTCTTTGGCTACAGAAAAAAAAATTAAATTTCCAGATCCAGGACAAGAAAACATAAATGTAGATATGCTCTGGAAACTATGCCTTCTCTGCCTGCCAAAATTCCTGCAATGGACCCTCTACTCAACTTGATGTGCTTCCCTGTCTTCTACATTTCTTGGTGGAGTAGTCTTGTGGGCAGGGAGTCAACTCTGCAGCCAAGATTTGAGGTGGTAACAACAGTAAGGCTCACGGCATATTTCTTCATAGGTAACTGGTTTCATTTCAAATGGCATGACCTGCACACCTAGTAACTGTTGCAAACTAAGGGATATACAACTTGCTGAATATCTTAAAGTATCTTTTTAGGCATAAAGAAAACATGTAAAGCCTATAATTTCTAAGTTCATACTTACTGTTTTACTCTAAAATCAATTTCAGAAATAAGGGCATTGAAAATTGTTTGAAATTATTTGGAAGCAAATAACATGGAATGTACCAATTCATGTGCAGCAAAAGCATTTGTCTCCAAAATCCATGACATTATTTTCAAATAAAAGAGAGCAGACACTATTTATATCCTCAAACTATAACATTCGTACTCCTGTAATATGCTGAAATAAAAAAATTTCTTTATAAATTACCGTCTGTCATATTATGTTATAGCAACACAAAGGGGACTAAGAGAATTTGTGTACTTAAAAAGTGTATAGGACATCGCTCACCAAATTGTTTTGTGTTTCTGTCACCCAGATATCACAGTGTCTTTAGAGAACAAATTCTTTGATATACTGTGCTGAAATCTTATAGTCAGGTTGATGATACAAATGGGCACTTAACAGATGTCATTTAGATAATGAGGTATTTCCATTTCAGAAAAATAAAAACAAACCTTACAGAAATACATATCTTATATGATATCACTGGGAAGAAATGCAAACCACTACCATGAACAAAATCTATTAATTGCATCCAATCCCCCATCCCCAACTATTATTTGGAAAGCAGTGGAGAGAGTCCTGGGCTGGGACTCCAATCCATTGATGACCCAAGTCATCAAAGGTAACAGGGCAAGATCCTACAGTGCCATAATTTTCAGACATTCCTTGGGGGATAACAACGCTGGCTTTGCCAAACCTACAGGATAGTTAGAATAAAATGAGGAAGGATATTTGAGGTGCTTTAAAAAGTAAATGCTGTATCCAACTATGAATAAGTGCTGTATATAAATGTATTATTATAGTTATTGTTTATTGAAGGTACAGAACCCTCTTGACCATGAATTTACTAAAAGGTGTATCGTTAGGAATCTAGGCAACAAGTAGCCCACTTAAAAGATTCAATCAGACAAAATGAAGGAGATTCCAAGTCAGGGGGCACTGATGAGGAACAGGAGATATGGTTTTAGAATGAGCAGATATTGGTCAAAAAGAGATAGAAAAAAGCTCACTTTCTGAACAAAAGAAACCTTTTATTCTGCGCTCAGAAGAGCTGTATTTGAGTCCCTGTCAAGATTCAAGACATGCGAGCCACGTGAATGTTTACCTCAGGCACTGCGAGAAAGGAAAGCTGCAATTCTTATTGTCTAGAAAGGCCCCGCTCACAATGAGGAAAACGATCCAGTGATTCTATCTGCTAGCACAGGGAAAAGCACCATTTTCAGATTTTGAAAAAAGAAATTGTTTTGAAAAGCACTTTTTAAAGCATTTTCATTTTCCTCATCTCCCCAAAATGGTGTAAGGCAGATGACTCAGCTAAGCCTCACTTAAGGTAAATATTAAGGATCTGTATTGTACCTAGCAGTATGCTAGAAGCTGTGAGATTTTTCTAAGAAGCATATGGCAAGTTGAATTGGGAACACATGAAATAGTTAGATAAAAATACAGGAAACTATGCTGTTTGAATTATGTATCGCCCAGTGAGAATTTCCCCTCCTTTTCCTCTTATGCAATAGTTTTAGCTACATGTTTTAAAACTGAAATCAGGACTTTTGTAGATGTTTTCAAATGATTGCAGGGTTTACCTTCTGGTGCATAAAAGATACTTTTTTTTAAAAAAGGCAACTCTCTGGTTGTGAAAACTGGACAAAAGAGGATGGGAATTGAGCTCTTATTCTAACTTGAACTGTTGATTAAGCTTGTGACGAACCAGACATAGCGGTAGCTTCTCACATGCTACTGCAGACACAGGGGACACGGTGTCTGAAGATCAGGACATAGCCATTTTCCCATGCTTGAAAAATAAGAATGGCATAAGCCTATATTACAAAATTCTATGCTGTCTAAACTTAACCAAAACCTGTGAAGCATACCTATCCTTGTTATGCCGTATATGCATATAAAAAAGATATTTGCATTATATACTAAAATAGTCTAAAGTTCCATGACTTCTACAGTTTTTGTGTCAGCGCTGGGCATTTTTCACATAATTCAACACAGGAAATGGATGCATAAGGGCATGTTTAGATGTGTATGGATTAATTGTATTCTGATACCAAACGTGTTCATTCAAAATTAGCAAAATAACAGCACTTGTGATTTATAAGAATGTGGCTTTGATGATTAAGAAATAGAAAAAAATATGTGGTTTTAAATAACTCTTAATTCTACTGGCATTATTTTAAAAACTTGTGTTTTTAAGATAAAATCTGAAAGGCAGAAAGAGGTGTTAATTACACTGGCTTTGTTGAATTTTTTCAATTCGAAAAACTTTTGATGTAAGAATTCCGTAGAGTGTTCATATATATTACCATTAGCACAAAAAGCATAATGACTGTATTTGTTACCCTAGAACACTTTGTAAAAAACGTGGTCCAATTGTACAAAACAGAATGAAAGATAAATCACTTGCGTTTGCAAGATCCATATAGGTGAATCCCAAGAACATGTGCATCTTGGCATAGACATTTGGTGGCTTTTATTTTTTCCTTTTTAGTATTCTGTTTGGTCAAGATATTGTTTATTTTTAATTGCATTTATATTCTTTTAAAATTATTTTGATAGCCAATTTAATTAAAATGTTACATTACTTTTTTGGACCAAGTGTGTTGGGCATACAATGCAATATAATTAACACAAGATTCTATATAGCCATCCTTTCTTCTCAGATAATTGGGTAGATTTTTGGATTGTTGCTAATCACCTTGTCTTTTACATAGTAGTAGATGCTATCACTAAGAGTGTTACCAAATAGCAATTGTTAACTAGTTTATTCTTCTATTAGATGAACACATCTTGATTTGACCTTTAAAAATTGCCTAAATAATACAAATCAAGCACTTAAATGTGATGTAGATTTGATTAGAATATAATATTTGAGAAGATATTACAGTATTTGTAATTCTAGATATTTAATTTAGGAGAGGAGAGACACATTCATAATATGATCTATAATTTCCCATTGATATTGAGAAAGCAGTCAAGAAATATGACTTTTCTCACTATCATCATCTCAATGCTGTTATATAAAATAGGAATAATGATAGTACCTACCTCATAAGGTTGTTGTGAAGATTAAATGGTAATAAATGTTAGCTACAACTATTACTGGAACATCCAATCATTTTGGACCATGTAAACTGTTCATATTGAATCACATTGAAACTTTAAAATCCATCTCACAATTTATATTGTCCACAGGCAATCAGTGAGTCTGTATTCAGATTAAAGATTAATGTTAAAGATTTTTATCATGAAGGTAAGTCAACATTATTTTTAACAAATGAATTATCTAATGCGTGTCTGTGGAGTGTGATGAATTTCAATCTACTCACATCAGTTGAATAAAAGTTATAATGAACAAAGCAATCAGTGTGAGTTCTAAGAGACACGTTTATCAAACCCTTGGACCGATACATACAGTTTAGTCTGGGACATCTGTCCTCTATGAATCTTTTTTGGATGGTGGATAGCTCCTGCCAGGAACAGAACAAACTGTTTTTTTAATGGGATCTCCCTCCTTCCTACCTCCTAGTCACCAAAGAGTGATTGCCATAGATTTGCTCCAAAATAGTGAGATTAAGTGAACAGTTCCGTTGTATTTAAACTTGGCAGAAAACAAACAAAAAAAAAAAAAAAAAAAAAAAGAGGAAGAACAAGGAGCAATGAATGTAAAAAGAATTCCTGTTGGGACTGAACCAGAATGGAATTTTACAAATGGCTTATGCACCCTAACTGGGTAAAGCATACCTTTAATTTCTTGTGGAAGAAATTCATTACTTGCGTTCTGTGGATAAGCAGTTTAGAGTTTCTGAAAGGGAAAAAGGTTGGCATTTGAGGTGCCAGAGTTCTTCATTATGAGGGGCTGTCCATGCCCAGTGCTTCCCGTAACACTTACCATCTCTGTCTCCGCTCCCCGAGACAGTCTCCCCTCGCCCCCTGAGATTTGCAAATCCTTCCAGCAGGTAAGACCACTGTTAGTAGAGAACCATTGTGTTAATAAACAAAGAGATAAAGAGGAGTATTCACCTTAATTTGATATTGGATTTTCTTTTTCAAAAAAAACTCTGAAGTCATGAAGATTGAGATGACATTTACTGACATGAGTACAGTTCTTCACTGTAAATTTAACCCCAATATATTTTAACATCTCAGTAAATTTTAACCCCAAAATTTCACAGATTCAGTTTAGTAAGCTAGTCTTAAAGTCACTTCACAATTCCAGGAAAGGACATTCTAGGAAAGAGGGAAAGAAACAGTTGTGGCTGAGAGAATGGATTTGTTATAGCTCTGTCACTCCCTAACTGTGATATCTTGAGCAACTTTTCCTAAGAAAGGGATAATAATGACATTTACCTCACAGGCTTCTTGTGACAATTCAAAGTACTAATACATGTAACCCACTAGCTCAGTTCCTGGTTATCAATAAGCACTCAAATGTTAGCTATGTTCTAGTCACATTACTAGCAGTGATGCTTGTGAAATATTCAAAACTGTGACTAGAACTATTCCTAGGGCATAGGAGGTTAGGCAAAATTCTGAATTTCAAACCTCAGGGGTCATAGCTACTCCGATCACCAGCAGCTCTACCATAAGTGAAAGGCAAAGGCAGCTGTCACTAGCTGCTGGGGAAAAAAACCTCAAAGGGAGCCCCTTCCTCCTGTCACCAAAACAAAGTTCTGAGATCTCCTTCTATCCCCATACTGGCCTTTTGTGACTTCCTTCCCTCTCAAAAGATTCCTTTGACGTCTACTTTATCCTGGATAAAAATGTGTGTGGGGGGGAGAAGTGCACAGTGTAATTATAACTGAGGCAGGGCTCTCTTCACCCCCTGGGGAAAGCCCATCCAGTCCATGGGCCTCTAGGGACAACTCCATCCGAAGTACTATTTTTAATAAAGAATAATATCTGCAGCAAGAACAGCACTGAAATATTGCCAGCACACCATTTACTATGGAAATAAGACTTCTGAGACGCCCAGGAAAGCCTGAGCATCAAAAATTTTTTTATTCTGTTTTTAAAACATAATTGATGTGCTGAGGAACTTATGACACTGTATAAAAAACTATTCTACCTCTCTGCTTCTTTGAAAAGGGCAGCTATTTTACCTGTATAGGTCTGAAAATTCATTTTCACATCTCTTCCTATCTATTGTACATTTGCAGAATTTACTTTTTGGGTTGTTTTTTGGACAAAGCAAGCACTGGTCTTGTTATAAAATGAGGGTTATCTCAGGTGAATTACAGTTCTCCAGATAACCAGTTTCAAGTACAAATGGGGACAAGAATGACTGAAAACTGGTGCACCACACAACTGGATGTGCCTTTTGCTGTAAGAGCTGAAGAAATAGGGCAGGGACAGAGGCACATGCGTACGTGGTTTAAGAAAAGCTTTGGCCAGAGTTCACTTGTGTACTGTACTATTTAGGAGGGAAATGACCGGCCAAGCACAGAGGGACAGAACTGCAGCTGTAAAAACCAGATGAATTGCATCAGTTTAGGACAAGAGTGACCTTACAATAATGTACAAATATGTAAACTGCATAAATGTTACCTTATCATGCTTGAAATTTGCTTTATTACAAAACACTCCCTGAAATGTTCTGATTTCCAATTATTTGTACTCTTACAAGTTGTTCTAGTTGCATGTTAATGTGTGTATATTTGTGGTCTGAAAGAACCATTTTATAGTGTCTTTAGGAATCACTGGTAGTTTCTCACTTACTTATACTGTGTCTAAAAACTATATAATTCGGGTGTTAAAAAATTTTAGAGCTAGCTTTCCTCATTTTACAAATGAAATATCTGAAGCCCAAAGAGGTTGTCCGCCTTCCTCAATGTCACAGACAGGACTTTGCAACAGAGCCAGGATTAGCATCCAGACTCCCAACTTCCTCCTGCTCTTTGGACCACATCTCACTGCCTCTGTGAACCAGCACTGCAAAGGGGCAATACAACAATATGGACAACAGGGTTTAGCCTTAGTTTACATGTCTATAGCAAAGGGCACCTACCTTGTTTTGTTTTTCTTGAGGAATCTAACTAAACATGATGTAGGGATTTACATGACAGATAACAAAGATGAATTTATTTGGCATAAATAATGTTTCAGGTAGGTGCATATGTTATTAACTTTTGTAAAATCCAGATAGTTCAAAGGAGTTAATAAGGTAAAACGAGCCTAACTTACTTTCTTTTTAAACATACTGTTGACAGGTGTATTTAAATGCTACAAAGAAATGGGGAGCTATACTATGAATAATTAATTTTAAAATGACATTAGCCTTTTAACAACAGATTATTTCAATGGTTTATTTTTGTTAACGATAGGAATATTTTCTCATTCAAACAACTTTATAACAGGAAATGATAAGCTAGAGCTAGAGCTAGAAAAGTTAACACAGCATTATCTTGAAATTTCAGGGGAAAAAGTGGTTGATTAGAACTTCACCTTTTTTTAATCCAATAATGTTAAAATAAGCAAATTCTGAATAGAAAACTGTATTTGGTTCTTTCATATTTCAAATGTAAAAGTACTTTAGTAGAGAAAATTCCATTTTTCTGCATTTATTTAGATGGAATTACAGTAAAAGGTGGCATGTGGCTTGCAGAAGGTAGCTAGTGAAACATTAAATAATGTAAATTTAAGAAGAAAATTAGCTTTCCAAATGAAATAAAATCAATGATCACATAAATTCAACATGATTATGAAGACTAAAGCAAAATTAAAAGGAGAATATGATAGTTTTTAGTTTCTTGTTTGGCACATATATTAATACATTTTCAAACATCAAACAGTATAACACCAATATCTACTAAAACCAACTAGCACAATACAATTCCTAAAGTTAATTATTAACATTTTAAAAACCTAATTCCCACATGAATTCTGTAGCCAAGCATATCCTCTGTGCTATGCAAGCTGGCCAAAGCACCATCTTTTTCAGGATTTCCCAGAATTCATAAGTATTTCAACATTAACTCATGTTGAACCCCACAATTCCTTATTGAATTTGGTGAGTCTTCTGGACAGGCCTTCATTTATGAGAACATATGCACACACTCATCACAATTTTGAAAAGAATGGAAGGCCTTCATACATGTCAGTTTTTAATTTTATCCAATCATTAATTTTCTGCAGAGTTGTTTTTTCTTGACTTAATATTTTTGCAACTTTTTTCATCTTTTGTTCATTTCTTTCTATGTACTTCAACCCTTCCAACTGCAGCTGATCCAGCTTTTCATTTCGACTTTCATCTAGAGGTATGTTTTCACACATTACAGGATTGAATCTAAAATAGGTGTCAGGAGGTAACAGACCATCAAGCATTATATGGACTTCTGTTAAAACAAAAAAAGAATAAGGTAGAGAAAAAAAGAGAGGACAGGGTAAGTTATTCTGCAATGATATATTCATTTTATCTTTATTTAAAATTATCTTAGGCACATTACAAAGACTTATTTCATATTACTCAAACTAATTATCAATAGGAGTAAGGAATCTGTAATAACGCACAAAACTACAAAATGAAATTCATCTTCCAAAATACTTTATATTATTCTGATAAATTAGGATACTTGTTCTCATCTCATCTCTCTGTGCTTTTGGTCATGCTGTTCACCACTGCTGATACATCTCTTAACCTTTCTTTGTTTTAAATTTTTTGGTATTATCTTTATTGAGGTATAATTTATACACCAAGCAATTCACCAATTTTAACTATCATTTGACACGTTTTGGCAAATGTATACACCTGTGTTACCATGACAACAGTCATGACATAGCGCATTTCCATCACTGCAAAAAGTTCCTTCAAGCTTCTTTATAGTTGGTCCCCCCTTAGTCTTTGCGTTTTCTAGAATTCATACAAACGGAATCACAAGTATATAGCTCTTCTGTGTCTACCTTCTTTCACTTAGCAAAATGCTTTTGAGATTCATCCATGTTGTACCATATATAAATAGTTCCTTTCTTTTTATTGCTGAGTAGTACTCCCCTATATAGACACAACACAATTTGTTCACTCCAGTTCTGGTCTAAGCTCTCTTCAGTTTTTAGCTATTAGAAATAATCCTATTATAGGTCCAGGTTCTGTGGCTCATGCCTGCAATCCCAGCACTTTGGGAGGCTGAGGAGGGGAGGATTGCTTGAGGCCGGGAATTTGACACCAGCCTGGGCAACATAGTGAGACCCTGTCTCTACAAAAAATTTTTAAAAATTAGCCAGGTGTGGTGGTGTGTACCTGTAGTCCTCCTAGCTACTTGGGAGGCTGATGTGGGATGATTGCTTGAGCCCAGGAGTTCAAGGTTACTATGAACTATGATCCTGCCACTGTACTCCAACCTGGGAGAGGAGTAAGACCGTGTCTCCAGTAATCATCATCATCATCATCCTACTATAAACATTTAAATATAAGTCTGTTTGTGGATATATGATTCCATTTCTTTTGAGCAAAAACCTAAGGCTGAAGTTTCTGGTTCATATGGTAAAAGGGCATGTTTATTTTTTTTTTTAAACTGCCACATTGTCTTCCAAAATGGAAGTGCCACTTTTGTTTTCCAATCATTAACATATTAGAGTTCCCACTACTACGTATCTTTGCCAAAACTTGGTATTGTCAGTCTTAATTTCAGCATTCTAGTGGGTATGTAGTGGTATCAATTTTCATTTCTCTAATGACTAATGATGCTAAAAAGCTTTACATATACTTATCATCTCTTCTTCAATGAAGTGTCTGTTCAAACCTTTTGCCCATTTTTTCACTGAATTGCTTGTGCTTCTTTATATATTCTATATATATACAGATATACATGTAATATAAGAATTCTCTATATATTTTGCATCTGATTATATATTTACATCTGATAATCAATCACATCTATGTTTTACAAATATATTCTTTTAGTCTATGGCTTGCCTTTTCATTTTATTAAAAGTATCTTTCAAAGAGCAAAATTTGTAATTTGAAGTCTAAGTTATCTATTTTTTTCCTTTTTGCTTTGTTTTTGGGTCCTATCTAAAGAATCTTTACCTATCCAAGGTCATCAAGATTTTCTCCAACGCATTCTTCCATGAGTTTTATAATTTTAGCTCTTAGATTTAGATTTTCACCTAAGATGAAGAACAGAGTAAGATGTCTGCTCTCACTGCTTCCAATAAACACTGTACTGGAGGGCCTCCCACCACACACAAAACAGTAACTATGTCAGGTGACAGATATGCTAATTAGATGGATCGTAGGAATCAATACACAAGGAATACTTTTATCAAAACAACTTGTTGTACACCTTAAATATATTCAATTTTTTAATCTGTCAATCAGACCTTAATAAAGCTGGGGGAAAAAAGAGTATTTTATTGATTTGATAACAAAATTCCAGATAGTGAAAAACCCAGTATTATCAGCTTTTCTTGGGTTATCATTTAATGAATAAAAGTCCTTAGTGGGGAGTTTAAGATCCTCACTTAGGTTAATGACCGAGCCAATAACGTGCTGATATGGAAAGAATGAGATTCAAAAACAAGGGCTGTTAAGTAGTAGCAATTAAAAAAAAACTGACAACAGATTTCATATAAGACCTAAAAACAAAACGGTAAAATGAGGAGATCTAAACCTCAAGGCCAAAAGTAGAAATTCAACATAAACTCACTGAATGCATATTATATGCCAGGCATTGGAGTCAACAGAAACAAGGTAAGTCAAAGCAAACTGGGTAAGTTCTTATCTTCCATTCTTGTGGGATAGAAAGATAATAAACAAGTAAACAAACAAACACGTAATTATATCCATAACGAGATAAATGCTCTAGGAGGAAAAAAAAAAAACAAAAAAGAAAGAAGCAGGATAAGGGATCTGAGTGAGAGTGAGGGAGGTGGAAAAGTGGTCAGGAGAGGTCTCTCTGAGGAAGTGACGTTTGAGCAGAGACCTGAGTGAAATAAAGGTCAAGTACACATCTGGGATTCCCCTTCTTTCCAGCCTTACAGAGAGAAGCATAGGAAGCAACCACAGAGGCCCTGAGGCAGGAGAGTTCTCAGCAAGTCTGAGGAACAGCGAGAATTAAAGTAATGGCTGGACTCTCTTTGGAGAAGGGATACACTGAGAAGGGAAGAGATGCATTCAAAGGCTAGGATTTAAAGGACCTGGTAAACTACAGTGAAAGAGGTTTTTGGATTCTGTTCCAAGTGTGATAGGAAGCCTAGAGGGTTTTGAGAAAGGGAAAGGCATGATTTAATTTACATTTTAAAAGGATCACTTTGGCCTTTGTATGAAGATTAGACTACAGAGGCAGCAAGAGCAGAAGCAAGAACTTTCTCTAATTCCAGTTGCCTCCATATTACTAAATCACTGAATTCCATTACTCTAACTTTCTGTTACCATGTGTATATTTGAACCAATCTGACTTCTTTGGTTGCTTTTCTCTTTCTTAACTAACTGGAGTCTCCAACCAAGATTTTGTGCTATCCCTGCTTTAGACACTGTTTCAACTTAAGTAGGCAAACGTAGCACAGCTCCTAGATGGAGAATAGTCTCTGTTCTAGGGTCACCTAACAAGAAATGAGTAAGAAAGGAAAACAAAATATTCGCTCCCATGTGTTTCCTAAGCCCACACGACATAAATGTCATACTCTTTTGTAGTTAGGATCAATATATTCTACCAAAAACTGCTAGAATGCTAAAAGCTGAAGTGTTTTAAAGTAGCAAACAGACTAACCTTCTGTATCTGTAGCACTGTTGATAACATTAGAAAGTTTGGTTTTCAGGCTTGTGTATGTCACGGTGTTTCTCGTGTCACTGTCATAACGTCCAGTGCCCAGGGATACTATGCACTCTAATGGGACATCTGGCCAAAGACATTTACACTCATGCATTGCCAATGCTGAAGGGTTATTCAAAAGCAAACCTCCATCCTGCAAAATACAAGTTAAAAAAACTCTTAAAAGTGAAATTGTATTTTATAAATGTGAAAACAAAAATTGTAGTTTCAACAGTTTTACACTCACAGGGAAAGCTGAACTATGTAATAAGCTAAACAAACTATTTAAAAACAAGAAGTTCCTTTACAGTGAATTTCTTTTATATAGTACAGCTGCAAAAAAAAAATCATGTGAAAACTCACTGGCATCATGAGGAAATTTCTTATTGAGCTTTTCTTTCCTACTATGAAAGTTCTTCGAACTTCTTGGATTCCTTTGCATATTTTGCTCAAAAATACTGAAGTGAACTGAATTACTTTTTAAAGACACATTGTCCTCATTTAGTGATTAATATAGATTCTATATAAAGCCTAACAGAAAAGAACTGTGGTTCCACTAAGCAATTAAAATTTGTCCTTTTCTGACAAGTCAAATAAGACCAAATAACTCTAAATTAATTGAAGTTTTATTAACAATACAATTTCAAAGCATCACACTCATTATAATGCAGATATAATATTTAAAAAGTAGGCAACATTTTGTATTTCTAGTTATTTATCATTGATAAATATTATTTTGGAGAATTCAAAAGGAAAGGGAGGTCAAATATACTGATAGAGTACTGTGAAAATGTAGAATAAAAATAGATAAAATTATGGTCAAACTAATAAAACTCATTGCAGAGCTATATTAAAATATATTACATCATTAATATTATATTTAAAATCTAAGGAGGTATGTTTTACTTAAAACAGTTTAAGTGACCACTGCTTTCCCTGTATAGCTCCCATCCGTGCCAGTTAATTCTCTGGTGAGTACAGAGAAAGATTCTTCCTGCTTCCCAGGTAAACAACCTGAATAAACTCAAATGACTTTTGATGTCACTGATGTCTTGTCATCTCCCTTGGAATTCTTCATTGCTAAGATTTCTAACAGACTGTGGAATTCCCCTATGTTCAATCTTCCACATATAGCCCTATAAAAGTTTTTGACAGAATTCTTGAACACTTTCAATAATGTGGCGCATACTACCTTATAATAAAGCAACTCATTTCATTTAAAAATTTTAATTTTTAAGATTATACAGTAAAATTAACATTTTTCGTGTAGTTCCATGAATTTTAATATACATATAGGTTCTTGTAACCACTATCACGACCAGGATACAGAAAAGTTCCCATCACCCCCAAAAAACTCTCTCATACTATCTCTTTGTAGGCACACCCTCTTCTCACCCATAACCCCTGACAACCACTGATCTATTTTCCATCTTATAGTTTTGACTTTTCAAGGAGGTCATAGAAATGGAATAATACCGCATGGGACCTTTTGAAACTGCCTTCAACAGTCATTGAGATTAATCCAACTTGCTGCATGTATCAATGTTCCCTTTTACTGCTGACTGTATGAACGTGCCACACAGTTTGTTTATTCATTCATCCATTGTAGGACCTCTGAGTTGTTTCCAGCATTTGACTACTACAAATAAAGCTACTATAAACATTTCAAGTACAGGTTTTCGTGTGGACATAATTTTTCATTACTCTAAATACCCAAAAGTGGGACTGTTGGATATAAATGGTAATCGTAACTTTAACCGTAAAGAAACTGCCAAAATATTTTCAAAGTGGTTGTCCACTTTGCATTCCTACCAGCAATGTATGAAAGTTCCAGTTCCTCTGCGTGCTTGGCAATACTTGGTATTGTATTTTTTATTTCATCCATGTTAACAGTTGTGTGGTGGTATTTCATCATGGTTTTACTTTGCATTTCCCTAATATCTAACGATGCTGAACATCTTTTCACATCCTCATTTGCCATCCTTTTATCCTGTGGTGAAGTGTCTGTTCGAGTCCTTAGCCCACACTGTTAAATTTTGAGTTTCTTTTATATTATGGATATAAGTCCTTTGTTAGGTATGTAATTTGCAAATATTGTAGAGCAAAATTTTTAATTTTGATGAAGTTCAATTTGTCAATTTTTTTCTTTAATGGATGATGATTTCAGTATAATCATAAGAAGTCTTTCACCTAACCCCCAGTCATGAAGGCTTCTCCTATGCTTTCTTCTAAAAGTTTTATAGTTTTGTTTTACATTTAGAACTATAATCCACTTTGAATAATCTTTGTATAAAATGTGAAGTTTAGGCCAAGGTTTTTTTTGGGGGGGCGGTGAGTGAGAAAGAGAGAGAGGAAGAAAGAAATGACCAATTGTTTCAACACAATTTGTTGAAAAGACTATCTTTTCTCCATTGAATTGTTTTTGTATCCTTGTCTAAGATCGAATGGCCACACATGTACAGGTGTATTTCTGGACTCTCTATTCTGTTCCATATACACACACACACACACACACACACACACACACACATTTTTAAGCAAACACTACACTATCGTGGTATTGTACCTTTGGAGTAGGTTTACAAATTAGGAATTGGGTAGCGGTGATTCCCTCAAACTTGTTCATCTTTCAAAATCATATTAACTATTCTAATTCCTCTGCCCTTCCAAATAAATTTTAGAATCTGGTTGGATAACTTAAAAAAATCCTACTGGAATTTTGATTGGTATCACATTATATTTATAGGTCACTTTGAGGATAACTGACATCTTTACTATGCTGCATCTTTCAATCATGGTATGACTTTCCATTTATTTGGGTCTTCTTTTATTTCCTTCATCAGTATTTTGTTGTTTTCAACATTTAGATTCTGTATCTGTTTTGTTAGATTTATACCTAAGTATTTAATTTTTTGGAGCTATTAGAAACAGTTTTTGTTAAAATTTTGGTTTCTAATTATTCATTGCTTACATATATGAATATTAATATAATTGATTCTCCCAAGTGTTTCCTTTCCTTGTGGAAAATCATCTACTTCACCATTAGTGTCTTCTGGCTTGAAGGCCCTGTTATTAATAAAAACATCATGTAGAATTTTGCCCTACTAATGAAAGTATACTATTGTTACTAAAATTTCTCATGGAATGTGAAGGAGAAATACTCTTCATCTTTTCACAAATTTATGCCCAGTTATCTTAAGCGGAGTGGTAGCATTTATTGTGCAAATCATAGATAACGATAACTCTTCATTTCTAGAATTACAAACAACTGTCTCAAAAACATTTATCTTAGATAATACTCTGGTTGGACCAGTGTGATCACACTAGAAGGCAGCTATATAGAAATGTTCCAAAATACTAACCACATTTCCAAGAGAAAGTTAATTGGCTTTTTAGTTATACAATAGAATAGCCAGTCTGAGGGAAATGGACCTTTACTGTGGCATATGTCATTCAACACCAATGTGTAGCATTGTGATATATTTGAGGTAACAGGGATACACAGAATATCAGCTTTCCAGAAAGCAGTTTGGTCACATAGTTTCATTGCTCCTCTATGGTCCATTTTAGTATGAGTTCTTTGGTGCCACTTCCACTCCAATCTCTACCCGCCCTGAGTCGCTGATCTCCACCACTCTCTAACTACATCTCTTTGAAAGAATATGTCTTAGTTTTCCACACTGTGACTTTCATGAGAAAGTGTTATCCTTTTAAAAGATATCTTTTGTCAATAAGGACATATTTATTTATAAACCCACCATATTTCAAGTCTTTGGCTCTTCCCATAAACATCTCCTTGTGGCTGAGATGTGCCCAAGGTTGATATAGTCTCTAAAACCTAAAGATTATAGAAAGCTAGTCTATGGATGGCCCAAGTCTGGGATAGGAAAAAAGAAACAACCGGAAAACAAAAAAACTAAAAAACAAATGACTTGCTTTATTTGCCAAGTGACTGGCAGGAACTGTCCAAAGAACAATGATGAAGCCTCTCCCCCTTGTCTGGGCTCAGGAAGAGGGCAATTTGTATCAGGAACAGAGTAAGGAAAGAGCGGTACAAAAGCTAAGTGTTATGTTTATCTCTGCTATGGATTCAATACAAAATTCAAAAATGAATTTTCAGTGTACATCTTAGTAATGTAGCTAAATGTTTACCACTCCTAAACTCAAAGTAGCATGCACCAAAGATGAGAAACCTAAATGAAACATCATCTTGCATCACAGTGCAAGTTAACACTTCTCTGATACCAAGCAGATTGTTTCAGTTTATTCATTAAAAACTTAAATGACCACCTATCTACTCTGTCCGGACCAAAAAGCTTATAGTGACTGTGGTTTTAGGGACTGCTATCTTTGCATGTGCTGAATTTGAAGCAGGTGAACTGAGACTGCATCTGCTGAAACTAATCACCATGGAGAGTGGGACAAGTTTTTCTGGCCACTTGGCCCATTTTTCTCAAAGAACCAGCGGGGGCTAAATTCACATGTCATTCTAAACTCCATTGTGCCTTTGTTCCCATAATGGCGTTCAATTCTCTGTGCTTTCTTGCCAGTGATACAGCCTTCCACTCTTCCTCAACATCCTAAACCCTTCCACTACGTGCTGTGAAATTGTTCCACAGTTAAAATTCCCAATGTGATTTCACCTTCTTCTGAAAGTGCTCTCTTCAACTTAACAGAAATATGACTTTTTCCTGATACCACTCCCTAGGTAGTCTTTCTCTCGTATCTTATGTGATTTAGGGTTGGGGAGGGGGATCGTGTCTTACTTGTTCTTTAGTGTTTATTCTAGACCATTAGTCCCAATCTTCTTGAAAACGTCCTGCTTTTTAAAGGCTTTGCTGCTATTCGGCTATGTCATCATTGCCTCATCACTATTGTCACATATCAATCTCCAGTAACTTCTTCACTCAACAAATTAAGGCAGCGTCTAGTCCACAGACTTATTTTTTAACTCAAGTCTTTATATTACCCCATGTGACTTCAACATATTTACAACACCTTACAATCTCAGTTGCTCAATCCTCTTATCTTCAAAAACCCTATTCATCTACCTACTCTCCAAGGTCACACAGAGGACTTTGTTATCAAAATAAATGGAATCATACTACATAGTCTTTTCAGTTGGGTTTCTTTCACTTAGAGTAATGCTTCTGAGATTCATCCATGTTGCTGTGAATGTCAATAATTCATTCCTTTTTATTGCTGAGTAATATTCCAATATTTGGATATACCACAGTTTATCCATTCACCAGATGAAAGGAACTATTTTTAAATTCACCTATCTTTACGAATTTGTTGAAAGTCATAAATTGGCTAGGTATTTGGATTGCTTAACTTTGTAAAAACCTACTTAAATTCCTTAAATGTAGGTGATAATAATTATTTCCTAAAGGCTTTCTGAAGTATAAATTTTAATTTAATCCTTTCGACTTTTTCCTTTGTTTTTAATTAATAGGACATTAGAATGATACCTATTCCATGATATAGGTAACATTTAATTTCTAATTCAGCAAAAAGTTATCTTTTTTATTAAATTGTCTTTATCTTAAATTCTATAGTTGTTACATTCTGTGTAACATCTAATCAAGTGAGTATTTTAGATGAAACACATTTTAATTATATAAAATCCTACAATGATGGGTCAGAAAAGACAAAAAAGAAAAACGATGAAACGACAAACAAGGTTTAGCAAGAAAGGGTAATTGCAAAATCAATCTCAAAGCAAAAATTGCCAGGTTTATAGTGGTTTCACTGGCTATTTTTCAAACTAAATTCCTGTTTCTTAAACTTTACCTACTTTTTATCAAAAAAGTACAGCAATTAAGATTTTTGGTATTCACTCTAATCTACTGGTGAGGCATATCATCCTTTAAGCTCTGCTTATAGTTAGCCTACTCTTACCAGATGCCTCTTCTATCAGCAGGTCATTAGGCTAAAGTTCTGTCCATGGTATTTCCTGTAGCCTTTCCATTTATTCAAGTATTCACATTTACAGTTACTTATTTATTGTAGACTTGGTATGTGCCAGGCATACTGCTAGGTGCTGAGGTAAAACAGACTTGAAAAATGAGTTGTTTGAATAATTGGCTAATTATCTCTTAGAGGAACACACAGATTATGTTTTAACTACAGTACACTGTATATACACCTTAATTGCTTAAAATTTACAGATACCTTTTATTGATTTTAATGTATATTTAATAATCTCAAATCATAAGTCAGAACACCTACCAGAAAATAAACACTGGATAATGTCAATGCCTCTTAATCATCTTGGTTTCTCATTTTCCATTTTTTTTAAATTTGATTTTATTGTGTAAATTAAATGTAACACAACATTGGTCCTTTTAATGATTTTTCAGGGTACAATTCAGTGGCATTAATTACATCCAGCATTCTTCCCTCCTCATTCTGTTTTTGTCTTTAATCAACTATTCACTCTGTATACATCAACTCCAATGACTTCTTTGTAAAGTTGACACTGACAGAATAAATCACATCTATACTATTTCTTAATCCTGTACATATTTCTATTATTGAATTTATCATCTCACTCTATAACTGTGCTTATATTCTTTTGTCTGAGTTATTTGAGGGCAGGATCTAGGAAGCACAAGTAATATGCTGTTATTAAAAACCTTTACATCCTTCTTGGCTAACATAGTGCCTGGCACTGAGTAAGCACTCAATACATTTCTGACCAGTTATAATAAAAATTGTTAGTTGTAGCCCAGCACAGGTACAATTTGACAGGTGCTAGGCAGACTCTTCTTGCTAAAAACACTCATTACCTGGAACATTTATACGAAATGACATAATTCATTTTAGGTTCATGTATCCTAAGGTCTGAATTTTTTTTTTAATGTATATATTTTTTTATTTCAGAGTTTTATGGGAGGACATACATTTTGGTTACATAATTTGCTTTCGTACAGTTTGAGTCGAAGTTACAATTGTGCCCTTCAGCCAGCCAGTGTGCACTGTACCCGTTAGGTGTAAATTTACCCCTCCCCTCTTCCCCACTCCCACCTACTTGATTTCCTTTGAATTTTACTTCCATATGTGCACATAAGTGTTGATCGATTAGTTTCTTTTTATTATTATTATTTATTTTTTATTTTTTAACCTTTTAAAATGTAAATAAAGCCCAAGAGGAATACTACGTATACTAGAATTCATCATCAAAACCTTTAGTGCAAACTAATTTATCAAGTTGTTTTTCTAAAGATACAGAATGCACAATCTAATTTTGAAGGTGGATGTGCAAAAAGAGAAATGGGATAATTTTGTGTAAAAAGCAGTACTTCAAGATAAATATTATGCTACCAGTCGAGCAGGGGAGAAAGACTGGAAGCTACTCAAAAAGAATTCTTCCCACTTTACAATTTTCTGGGACATGTAATACACCTTATAAATACTTTAGTAATATTCTTCTCTTCATAGTCAAAGGCAAATGAAATCTCCCTATCCACCTACTCACAACTCTTAATTATAGCACTTTCAATAACCACTCAAATAGAATATTAACCTTTACCTGACTATACAAAGGATATGAAATAATGTACATTAAAACATATGTCAGACATGACAGTTAAAAGGGATTTTCAAAATGACACTGGTAATAATTGAATATAATTATTCAAAGAGCTTAGGATGAGAAGGTTGTAGTAAGTGAGTATCATATTTTAGTTTTAAACTAGGCAAAACTTCTGAATGATTGGAAAGAAGCAGGAACTTTGCTCGAATGTTTTGTTTAAGCAATCAAGATAATTCACTCCGAATATTCTTATCAACCTTTGATGCTGTCTTTTGAGGGAAAAAAATATCCCATTTCTTCCTCAAGTCTTGGAAGAAGAGAATATACAATAAGGAAAATATTTACTTAAATAGGTTACTTAGACTCCAGGTTCCATTTGAATACTCTTATTAAATTAAATGTGCCATTTTTTCTGAGGGCCACTGATTTAAATGAAGGTATATTCTCTGTCTCTGTGATTATGAGGTTATATGATTTACCTAAAAATTATATAAGAAATTATTTTAATCTGTGGCTCAAAATAAATTGAAAGATTATGGTCATCAATATAAAAATGGCTAAGCATGAAAAGAAATATCACTAGTCTATCTGGAATGGAAAAAGAATCACTGAATTACTTTGGTTTGTTACATGTATTCAACAGAACTGAATTAAACTTTAGAACTACATCCTTTTAGATGAAGAATAAAGAGCAAGTGAGATAACTTCTTTTGAAGTCTGGAAACATATGGTCCCAAAATGCAGTTACTATTATTTGAGACTTCCACTAATATTTGGTATAACTGCAAGTATGTAGCATGACAATCATATTAAAGTTATAACTTATAAATCCTATTATATTTTAAACACATTGTCTAAATTATTTCTCCGTTTACGACAATGGTAAGAATAATATAAGAGGGGAAAATAATTGTTAAAAACAGCAGGCTACATACGAAACAAAAATTTCATTTTGACCAATAAGTTCTGAAATCAGTATCAGAAAAAAACTCAACAACCAGCAATTCCTGCCCTGAGGGGGTGGAAGAAAATGAAGACAGACAAGAAGGGGAAGAGCCTTACATAATTCAACGATGACTGATTCGACAAAGTAAGAAATAGCTTGAACTGACTCCAAAGACAAAAGGAATCCTATTTTGATCTCTCAGCTACAAAGATTATGACGTTACTTTTAGAAAGATTAAAAAAAGGATGGGATAGCTGACCATAACATTAAAAAATATATCTAAGCTATTCTATCAAAATATAAGAAAACATAAAATTGATAAAAATGTTTTAGTTATAATATCGACACATGTAAATTAAAATGATCCATTTATGTAGTTGACATATAGCTTATAGAAGATCTGTGGATGAGTTTTTGAATACTGTCTGAAAATCCTTATCAACAATATTAGATTTTTTTTCCTCAACAGATATCTGAATATCAAATAAACAGAGCACACGTACTTCAGTTACTAGAGAGGAAAGTTAAGATTCCACTCATTTGATTCCATGAAATGTGACTGATTTTAAGTGGGATGTCATATAAAAACTTAAGTATTTATAAAAAAAAGTATCAGCTCAAAGCTTTATTGATTTTATTCTTATTGTTTAGTATAAGTTATGAATTAAGATTTCCATGAAGAGTGGGAAAAACCTGACAGAGAAAAAATTTAATATAAGTAAATTAGTCTATATAACAGAAAAAGATTAACGGAAATAATATTCAACTTTATAGATAATTTAACCATAAATTTAAAACAGTATAATTACAGATAGCATTCTGACTTTGTCACTTAACAGCTGTTTCTCTAGTCTAGCTACTTAACCTTTCTGAAGACTCCAATTATTTGTAAAATGGAAATAACTCTACCTCATAAGTAGCAATGATTTAATGACATAATGAGATAATACAAGCAAAGCACTAAATAAGTGTCTGGCACACAGCTAACTTAATGAGTGTTTACCGTTATTTTTTCATGCCCTATCCTTCAAAATATGCCTACCAAAACTGTCAAATAGACTGGGTTTTGCATTTTCAGGAACTGTATTTCATTTTTATCATGTTTGGAAAGCTAATCATATACACTATCTAGTTTTTCCATCAATAAAATGATCATAAGGGCCTATAAATCACACTAAATAAAATACAAAAAAATCTTTCCTAAAATATGTTCTCATGTCAGAAGGCTTGTTAGGAAAACAAATCAACAAATAAAAATATCTTGAATTGCACATCTTTTGACACATGAAGACATGAAGAAGAGTGTCTCCTGGTTGATCCCTCTCAAGTTCAGTGAAATTTAATAAGTGCTGATTCTTTTAATAATGTAAAATTTAAAAAGATAGGTCAAACAAGTCAACTTACTTGATGAAGATCATTTCCCAATGCATATTCTGCAAAGTAGCCTGGAGCAGCAGATGAGGCTCTAATGGCCTGCCACATTTTATACTGACAGCCTCCCAAATAATGAGAGTTGATTCCAGGAAAATGACCATAGTTTCTGAACACAAAAGCTTTTGGCGTTATCCCTCTGTTTACTATGGTACTTACAGCAGCTACCTAGTGAATTTAAAAAGTGAACAATACCACTGTAAGCAGCAATATTTGGGATCTGTAAAAATTAAACGCTATTTAATAGTATGAATGGACAATATATGGTTCTATCCAAAAAGATAAATGTGTGACACAAATATAATATTGAGCAAAGGGAATGAGATCTTTTAAAATAGGTATTTCTTTATGGGACTATATACACAAGGGCTGAGACAATTCTGAGAAATGTACTACAAGAGAACAATAAAAGAAATATATTTGACTACACGATTTGTTTACTTTAAAAAAATATTCAAAAAGGCATATATTTCTAGACTTTTACGTAATAACTGATACAGTAGTAACGAATAGAAACTGCTTAAAGATTAATAAGTACACTGTTTTCATAATATACAAATTTACTAATATTTACAAATCAGTCTTTGTTTCTGTGATCTTTGAAAGTATTTGGACTTTACTAAAACCAAAATGTACCACTATGCAAACTATCAAGGCTTTCAGATAACAGTTATTAAAACTTGGTAGTAGGGTAATTTTTATTAAAAAACTATAATGTCATCCATCCCAGGTCTCAGATTTTATTGCTGTCAGTTGAATTCATGCCACATGTGCTGTTTTGTTAATTAATGCTCTGCACTACAAACTTAAGGCTGAAAAAGGTTTTGATAAGGCCAAAGTTGTTAGTGTCCTGTGCCAAGCCCTGCCAGGGACTTGTTTGCTTTGCTATTTAATAAACAAAGGTCATATTCCAAATTCCTGTGAGTAATCCGAGTGTGTCTCTGGGTCGCTATGGATAAGACTTGGCCATAGACTAAAATCCAGTGAGTCTATCGGTAATTGGTACATAGACAGGGCTGGATTAAGAAACACATGGGTGGCTACTCCACTTATCATGATGAATTACTTTTTGAGGTGGCTATTCCTTTACGCTGTATTATTTAAAATTGACAACTTTCATGATTTAAAAGCAAGCAAACAGAGAAGGAGCCCTGCAGATACAAGGGTATAAGCAAGAGGTGTAGAGTGCAAACTAAGCTCCTCTCCAAAAGACCTAAGTCACCTCTTCATCATGGCCTATGAAGCCTGTGTGTTTGATCTGCCTACTGCTCCAGCCTCATCCCACATGCTGCTCTTGGTGTCTGATGAAAGTTATGTCTTTCAGTTCCTGGAATTCCCTATGACTCCTCCTACACAGGCCAGTCCCTTTGCCAGGAATGCTCCTATTCATCTATCAGCCTTCGCACTGAGATCTCAAATCTCACTAGCCTTTCCTTGTGTCCTTTTAAACATTGCTTTCAGAGAATTACTTTTGGGCTCCATAGCACTTACACATTTTATGGAAGCTATGTCTTATCTGTGTGATTACTTCATTAATACCTATGTTGCTCTACTGGGCTGTTAACTCCATGTCTGTGTTGGACCACTAATGCATCAAAAGTGCCTAGCACAGTGTACAGTGTGTGCATAATATTTACAGAATGAATGAAAGTACGAATATGCTGATGTTAAAGAGCAACAGAGGGAGCTGAATTTGATTTTTCATAGTTATAGCTTGTTATCCAAGAAAAAATACAAGCTGTGTGGGAGTCCTAGGCACATAAATCCTATTCCTTAATCAAATGAGTAATATTACAGAAAACAGAACTCAGGCAATATTCAGATCACTGGGTTTCAAACAAATAAATAAACGAAGAGCCACACTGACACATATCTAAGTGAAATTAAATTATTTAATTGGGATTCTATTTGTACATTAATATAATACAGTCATGTGCCACATATTAATGTTTTGGTCAATGACTTTTTTATGCTTGTATTTATTTATCTTATTCTTAATTTTTTTGTAGAGTGGGGGTCTCACTTCACTACACTGCTCAAGCTGGTCTTGAAATCCTGGCCTCAAGCAATCCTCCTGCCTCAGCCTCCCAAAGTGCTGGGATTACAGGCATGAACCATCGCGCCCAGCCTGTTTTCGTCAATGATAGACTGTACGTACGATGGTGGTCCCGTAAGATTATAATGGAGCTTTTATACTGTGTTTTTTACTGTATCTTTTCTATGTATAGATATACAAATACCTGCCATTGTGTCACAATTGTCTACAGTATTCAGTGGAGTAACATGCTGTACAGGTTTGTAGCCTAGGAGCAAGTAAGCTATGCCATATATCCTTGGTGTGTAGTAGGTTATGCCATCTAGGTTTGTGTAAGCACATCTATGATGTTTGCACAACAACAAAATAACCTAATGATGCATTTCTCAGAATGAATCCCCATCATTAAGCAATATGTGACTGTATGTGCGTGTGTGTATATTTATATATATATATGAAGCAGATAAAATTTCTCTTTAAAAGTCTAGGGGAGGAAATACCATAATTTTCCTTACATCACTAGATTTGGTTAAAATAATTATGATAAAATAATTCTTCCTCATTTTTAGTTTCACTCTTTCATGTTCTTAAACTTCTGTTATACTTTTACTGGATATAGAAAAGGTCTAATAATCACATCTTATATCTTCATAGGATAACCCATTATATAAGGAATTAATATAATCTATTAGAAGAAATTCCTAAGAATTTTTTCCCTAAATAATAGGGCCCTCAGAATACATGCTCTCACCCGACCTTCAGTTCCAGCTAGGTGTTATATTTAAGAGACTCTAAGCTTACCTTAGGACATGTGGGATTTCTTGCTGTTTCAATCATTAGTGCAGATCCCATTCTATCCCTTTATTAAAGGAGATAAAATAAATTATATCAAAATGATTTATTTTATCTACTAAATACCAGGGAACATGCACTATAAAATTACTGTTTGTCCATGGCTTTGTTTAACTGCTATGAGGGACCAAGAAAAAAAAAGTGTTTAAGGATCTCTTCTAGGAGGCTTATAATCCTATTAATGCACATGAAATAATATGTAGTTATTTATTAATATCTGGCTCAAACTGCAAGTATCTACAGTTCTGACGTAGATCAATATAGGGTGCAGAAACTGAGAAAGATGCATGAAGGTAGCTTGAGAAGGACACTGAACTACAGCAAGGAAACATATTCAAAGCCAGGGCATATACAGGTTAAAGGCACAAAGGCAGAAAAAAATCTGTTGTTTTCAGGGTCCTGCTGACAGGATAAAGGGGCTGTGTTAAGATAAGACTGCAGAAGTATGTTCAGACTAGTTAGAGTTACCTAAAAACCAGGTGAGGACATTTCGATTTTAAACTTGTTTAAGTATTAATAGGTAACAGAGAGCCAATGGCATCAAAAAACTACTTTTAAAATCATCAGAGTTGGCATTTGAATTACGACATCATAGAAATTGTCCTTGGGCAACAATTTCCATAATTTCATTTCACAGTTCCATAATAAGGAATTTTATTTCAATGTGGACTTTTTCCAGACTTAAAAATTGTATTTTTTCCCACGAATTGAATATAAAGACTACGGTTTTACCAACCTTCCTCATGAGTAAAACCATGTTTCTAATGACATTTTCCAAACAATACTCATGTTTCTCAACTAGAGAAACAATAACTAAAATGTTAATGAATTTCATTTAAAGGCAATATTTACAAATTCTTAGTGATCTACCCTTTATAAGCTTTTATAAATACCAATGTTAAAATGCTTTCCAAAATGGATGAGATCTTTCATCTTTCCCAACCTGATATAAACATTTCTTCTGCATGAAGATCAATGCAATTTTATTCTTCTAAGGGTCTTTATCTTTTCATAGAACTCTTAATATAAAATTGGAACAGAAATCCTAGGAGCACATTGCTTTCAAACTTTTAAGCAAAGTTCACACTTATTTTTTGTTTAAATCTTGATATTATCAAAAGAGCTAAAATGCTTTCGTGAATTAAGTTATGAATATAAATTTGCAAACAAAAGTTAGGAAGAGTAATTGCTTCTTTCAGAGAGATGTCGAAGTATGAAAAAATCCTCAATATTCCTAGATTCTACTGATGCTATATTTAAAAATGGTGTTCCTAAAATAACATAAAATCCTTATTGCAGAAAAAAACATAAAAGTGCTCTCAATAAACAACGAGGGAAAAAAATGTTATGTCAAAAAAGGCCAGAAGGTAGACGTGGTAGAATACAACAATATTGGTCCCCAATCATACTTCCTGGTATCCATGTCCTTGTTTGTAGTCTCTTCCCATACAGACCCTGAGCTTCGGTGGCTTTGGTCAATGGGATATCAGCAAACACGTCCTTAAACTGAGTCTTGATAAGTGTTTATGCACTAGGGCTTGCCCTCTGGGAACTCAGAGACCACGTGATGAGACAAAGCTTGGATGAGAATGACCAGGTAGAGAGAGAAACCCAGCTGTCCCAGCCATATTGGCCAAACTACAAAGTGAGCTTAGGCAAAAACAGAAGAAATGTCCAGTCAAACCATAAAAATCTTAAGACTAAATCATCATTTTTTAAACCACCAAGTTTTGGAGTAGTTTATTTTGCAGCAAAAACTGAGTGAAAAAACAGAAAAAGAAAAAACTAACCACGTTTATAAAATTTATCAATGCTATGATTAAAAATAAGTCTTTGAAAAAGCAAAAATGAGATACAAATATGCAAATATGTGATGATATTCTCATGAGTAACAAAAGGAAAAAAACATTTCATAGTAGAAAAGCTGGTTTTACAGTAAATTTTTATCATTGAGAAACCTTACTAAACAGTATTGATTTTATGATTTCATGGGAACAGATATGAATTATTTTTTTCTAATAGACACAAAAGACCTGAAAATAAGTAATATACAATGATAATGGATGGGAAGATTTCACAATTGGAAAGATGTCAATATTCTACAAAATAACTTATACACTTCATGTAATTTCCATCCAAATATCAGTGGGATGTATTTAGGTGACAGCAGTAACCTAAGATTCGCTTTGAAGATTAAACGAAAATGCTAACAGAACTGTGAAAAAGAATAATAAGATAGAAAACCTGTTATACTGTATCAATATAAAAACATTATACAAAGTTTCAAAAACTAAATTTATAGAATCTGTACAAAAATAAAGAAATCAATAGAAAAACCAAAAACTTGGACATATACTCTAATATAGATAAGAATTCAAAATATGATAAAGGTGATGTTTCAAATCAGTTCATAAAAGGAAAAAATACTTGGTAAGTGGTACTGGGATTTTTGATTTAATATTGGAGAAAAAATCTTGACCCCCTTACAATAGACACTGAAATAAGTTTCAGGTGACTTCAGAATTAAATGTAAAATTAATAAAACCTTAGGACTAGAAAATAATATAAATATGTACTTGCTTTCAGGGAAGAAAGACTTTATGAACATAAAAGCAAAGTTAAAAAATCATTAAAGGAAAAGATTTGGCAACAAAAAGATTTTTAAATTCTCTACATTAAAAAACTCATTAATTAAAAAAGCACTTTTTCAATATATGGTTAATATATTTACAATATAGTGAGGAATGCTCTGATAGGAAAATGAGCAAAGATTATGCCCTCAAAATTCACAAAGTATATAATCAAAAATCAAAAAATGTTCAAACTCATCAATAAGTAAAGTGATATAAATTGAAACACCAGTTTCAAAATCTCTCAAACCGATATAGTTTTAACCATTAAATTGTTTGGTGTTCATGAAATAGAAATACAAATTGATGCTGGTGGATGAGTAAGCTAGGGCAACTGTTTTGAAGAACAATTTAGCCATATATGTATCAAGATTTTTAAAATATGTATATTTTCTAACCCAAAATTTCCCTCTAAAAATTTACCTTAAAGACATAATCAAAGATTTAAGTAGAGGTATGAGATGTCCATCTAAACTTTATTTTCAATTGCAAAAATATCTGAAGTATCCTTTCCCACAACAGAATTTGTTAAATAAAAAATAGTACCATAAAATGGTGAACAATCATGAAAAAATGTGTCAAAAAATTATTAAATAATGTAGGAAATCATTTGTGATAAAATGCTAAGTGAAAAAAAGCAGAATACAAAACTACATGTGCATTATTATCTCAATTTTGGTAAGGGGATGAATACACAAACACAACTACATACACATACACTTGTTTATCTGTAGGAAATTATAGAAAAAATATATTGCCATGTTAATAGTGCTTTTGCTGCTCTTAGTGGGATTACAAGTTATTGTCATTGTTTTCTTGATATATTCTCTATATCCCATATAATGATTACTTTAAAAATACATCAACATTTGACTCAATAATTATGATTCTTATAAACTGACCTGATGATATATTCTGAAACAGGAGAAGAAATTTAAACTTAAAGTTTCCTACCACAGCATTGTTCATTAATCACAAAAAAAATCAGAACATAAATGTCCTACATGCCGTTAAAAAATCCTAAATGGAAATGATTAAGAAAATATGATACCATCACACTCTGGAGTATAGGGTAGTCTTTAAAAATGCATCAAGAGATTTTAATAAAGTTGGAAAAAAGGGAAAGGATACAAATTTACAACTATAATTTCAGCTACATAAAATGTATATAAAAATGTACTAATACATAGTCTAGAAAAAAACTAGAAGGCAATATATTACAAGGTCTACAGCTCTGAATAATAGGATTGTGGGTGATTTTAAGCTTCTACTTTATGCTTATATTTTTGACTTTATATAATATTTGAAAAGAAATTTAAAAATTATTAAATATTTTAGAAGGATGACTTTAGAAAAGACTAACATGTTAAATAAAAACAACAGGATGCAAATATTGTCTGTATACAACGTGGTTTCATATTTTTAAAAGGGCAATTGTAACTTTTACATGCAAATCTCACATATTTGAATCCAAGAAAACAATGACTATAATATGATTCACCAAAATAGTAACAGTTGTTATCTCTAATTAGTGGGATTAATAATTTAATATTCTTCTTTATATTTTTCAAATTATAATATGTACTTATTACCTATATAATCAGAATATTTTAAAAAGAGTAATCATAACTTACTTAAGAATCTTTTCCCACGTTTGACTGTCATAAAATGCATGGCTCCAACTCATTTTGACTGTTCCAACAATGACATTTTGTGAAAATACATCTGATCCTAATTTTCGATAAAGTTCCTCACATTCATCCAAGGGCATATGAAACAATCCCAACATGAAAGCTAATATGGCACCTGAAAAAAAGAATCCTGTTTTTATTAGCATTGACACTAGAGCACTTATTAGATCTCCTGAGTCATAGATCTGGCTTAAATTCTCGCTTTGACACTTTCTAGCTATGTCACCTGGGACAAATTACTTAACTTCTTAGAGCCCTAATTTTTTCATCTGTAACATGGGAATAATAAGAACAACTAAAATTCCTAACTCTCTTGTACTGCACTAATACATGTAAAGGGCTTTACCGGGCCTCAAAAATAAACGCTACCCAGCAATGATACCGATGATGATGATGATAATTTAAAAATATGTAAAAATGTGCTATTTTACATTAAATTATGTAATATATAAGAAAGATATTGTGGTAGATAATGTTCTTTCTAACAATAAATTACTTAGTTCTAGTCACAGAATACAGTATATTTGACAACTCACCAATTCATTAAGCAATTACTCTTCCAGGTTAGTTCTAGGAACCAATGTATTATAATTAGAGAAATTAGGTCCTCTGGGATGTCCTTTTAAATAGCTGACTTCATATATATCTGTAATTGGTAGGACACATTGCCACCTAGTGTGTCTAACTGGCCTAACCCTGAATGAAAGAGAAAAAGGGGAGGAGAAATCTTTGGGGTACAGAGGGAGGGCTGGAGGAGGCAAAGGACCATGATCTTAAACGAAAGTGCTTAATCTTCTTTTCCTTAATGCACTACTGGAATGCACCTCTTCTATGTAATAATGATTACCTGTGCTTACACCACAAATGTAATCAAAGAGCTGATGCACTGGCTTCTGAGTAAGTTCAACTAATTTTCGCAGTGTCTGAAGAGCAACCACACCCCTGTAGAAAAGATTAAAGGCAAAATGAGAATTCCTGTTTCAAGAAAAATTAATTTAAGCTATTGAATAAAACTATTCTAAAAATTACTTTTATAGTCTATATGCTAACATGAAAAATAATATAAATTAGAAACAGTAAAAACTGCTGACCAAATCTTTAGGATCACTTTTGAAAATCCAGTATCTAAGTAATGGTAAAATACCTGTTATGGAAACATATTTTAAAATTTATACTATTATCTCTTTAATTAAGAATACATCCACCCAAATAAACTCAAGACTACCAAAAACAAACAAACAAACGAATAAATAAGAATACAAAGATATGCCAATGTAAGATTTTTTTTAAATACCCTAACTCCAGAAAACACTTAAAACCTTCACTCACCAGTTTTGGGATGCCATATATCGGTTTCTTCTCTTACCAATACAGTTGGTCACCTATGCTTCTATACATTTGTGTTTTATATATTGCACTAGTCAGATTTTTAGTCTCCCTTTTATTTATTCATTTTTTAAAACTCTCAATAACCTTAGGATAATCCTCTGCATTAAGGGTATATTAATTAATGCCGCTGACTTTGTTCATTTCTGGATCCTTGCGAAAGGCAGTAAATAGCTTCATGAAGGAATGTGAAAAGATGAAATAGCCTACTAGGTGTAGGCCAATTCAGGGTGTGTGTACCATGTGGATGATTTTTAACATGGGGAGAATATAAAAACAATGAAAAGCTCTATTCCCAATACAAGGTATGGGGCAGGTAAGTATTGGAATACAATGGTAGTAGGCACTAAAAAAATAAAATTTAGAATGTCAAATTTTACCTAGATACTGCTAACAGAAGTAACCAGAAAACATTGTTAAGATTAAAGTAGAAAACCAAAGACACAAATTTTTTCTTTATGCAACAAATAATGTAAATTTGAGGAAAGGTAAGATGTCTTATAAAAGAAATTAATATTAATTCAAGGTGAGACATGAAGAATTAAAGATAACACTGGATAAAATATATTTAACAATGTGATTTCAATTATTTTATAAAAAATAAAACATGCACAAATATATTCGCAAAGAAAAAGATTTGAAGAAAATAAATCAAAATATTAAAATGATTTTGGAGTTATGAGCTACGGTTTTTTCTTTTTTTCTCTTAAGTTTTTCCAATTATATAATCAGGAAAAAATTATTTTAAAATGTTGTATTTATAAATTAATTCAGAATGAATTTTAAAATATCTATACTTAATAGGTTGCTACCACTATATATGCCTAACACTGTACTTACCAGGCTCTCTTCTAGAAAAGAAATAAAAGAGATGGGTTCTTTTTCTCATAAGCCCTCATACCTTACTGCTTTCAACACAAACCTCCCATTCTGGCTGCTCTCTCATAGTCTGCTAAACCAAGGTTTCTCCCTAACAGTACAATTGATAATTCTGGGTCAGATAATCCTTTGTTTTAGGAGAGTGTCCTGTGCATTGTAAATGTTTAGTGACAACTGTCTTCTTCAGACTAGATGTAAATGGTAGTCTCCCAGCTGTGACAACCAAAAATGTCTCTAAACACTGTTAAATGTCTGTGAGGCGGCAAAATCTCCTTCAGTGGAGAATCATTGATCTAAACTTACCTTAAACCTAACCCACACCTAGATTTTCCCAAATTTCCTCACACTAATTTCTTCCCTGTATGATACACAAAACTCTTATTCTACGAGATCAAATATTTATTAGTCACAAACATCTTTTTCATCATACCTCTCTCACTTTAAATAAACATTTGAATGTCCTTTGATATTCTTCCTCCAGATCTCTACTTAAATATCACTTCCTTGTAAAGAAATCATGTCATGATTATTCTTTAAAACAGCACTATTATTCTCCAACCCTTTGCTTTACTTTTCTTCATAGCACTATTACTACCCAATAACATTTTTGTTTTTCTATTTGTTGTCTTTGTCCTCCTCTAGATTGCAAGCACCATGAAGACTTGTATTTTGTCTATTTTGTTTACTTAGTGCCCCCAGAACCTAAATCAGTGCTTACAACATAGTAGGCAATCAATATTTGTTTGTTAGTTGAATTAATGAATGACACTATCTTTCCCAACTCCCCTAAACTTAACAGCAGAGAAGATTCTTTCTGCTCCTCAGTGCAGTGATCCTACTCATTTAACTGCTACTCTCTCTACTTCACATCAGTTGGAACCAATTCTGTAAACTAGAATGATCTCTCTCATTCATTGTCTCTTTATCACATGAAGTATTCCTTCTTAGATTATTTCACTTCCCTAAGAAACGTCCACCAAAATCTTCTAAACTTCTAAAATTTTGCTCTCTTCAGTTGGCTTTTCTTTGCCAGCTGAGCACTTCCACATGGATATATATAATCTTATATTCAACATGTGCAAAACAGAACTGTCTTTCTCAACACCAATCACCTCCCCTGTCCCTGCAATCCTGTCCCAGGCACCTACAGGGTTAAACTTAGAGTGATCTTGATCTACATGTACTATATCTGGTCTCCCTTTTCCTTCAAAATTTCTTGTATATCTTTCCTTCTTCCTGCTTCTCACTGCCACCATCTGAGATTAGTATTTTATTGTCCTATACCTAAATTATGAAATAGCCTCCTTCTCTCATCTCTCACTCCTTCCTCACACTGATGTCAAAATGTAAAGGACTTGGGTGAATATAGGACCATGGAATTTAACAAAAAGACATTGGTACTACTTGAACATACAGAAGAATGATTGGCAAAGCAGGTATACCAGAGAGCAAAAGCAGAGAGGTAAGTTAAAGCTAAGAACAATAGGCAGGGCTCATTAGATATTAATACCATGAACTCATAGTATCATCTTAGATACCATGAATCTAAGAGGTAAGAGTAGACATGGCAGGGAACTAGAACCCAAGCTAGAAAATTCAGGAAAAAGGTCCAAAGAACCAAGACAACGAATCTAAGCAACAAGTAGGGAGAAACTAGACAAACCAAGATGGAAGAAGAAGTATGGCTAGATTGCCAGTAGTGAGAATAGAGTTTGACAGTGAAATTATCTCCTTCTGAACAAAGAATGTGTTTGTTTCTTATAGCACCAGAACTGGCATCTGCATAGGGAGCCAGGAAGTTATCGATACAGCTTCCTTTCTAACCATCATTTCATCAAGTGACTAGTTGACTGATATAAACAGGTTAGATAAATACAATAAAAGAAATCTAAAGTTATAAAACATTGCCAAGATTTTAAGAGAGTAATGGTTGATAAGCTTCTAACTTATCAAAAAAGTCTGAAGAGACCAAACTAAAAATACATGTTAAATCTAATCAAAATAAAAGGTAATTCAGGTATATGCCAGAGTAGCTCTTAGATTGATAAATTAAGAAAAACAATTTCATGTTATATTTTAAAATTTTGATTTTATGATATAATTATATCAAATCAGTTTTCTTAAATCCCTAAAGCTGAACTGAATTTGTAGTTTTTAAAAATAACTTTTCTAGCCTTACCTCGTTCCTCCACCATCAATTGTAAGAATTCGGATTCCTCTCCCTTTCACTGGATCCACGTAACCAATTAAGGCCAAAATTTCTCTAACCGCAGCCTGAAGAGTTTCATCCTTAATTTGTCTCAGTCGTAATAAATATGGAATAATTCTTTCCTACATTGAGAGAAAAGATACTTTGTTGCTTTTGTCAAATCAAGGGTTAAAGGGTATGATTATTTTTAACCAACACATGTAGATTGTCATATAAAATCAAGGTGCCAGTGTTCATTCCTTTCTCGTTATTCTTACTTTTTTTGTTTTTTTTTTGTTTTTAATTATTTAAGATCTTTATTAACAGGTGCTTGCAGTTTGCTGACTTTTTTGAAAAAATCAAGTTGTAAACTTTTATTACAAATTAAAAATGAAGTTCTTAAAAATCTCAACTTGACCAGATATGAAACAATTTAAAAACCTTTAAAGGCGTATTGAGAAAAACCAGGCTTTTTTAAAAAACACGTTTGTTATTACCAAAAAAGATGTCTTTAGGTAAAAATAACAAAAACCCCATGCTGCATAGATAATGCAGACAGTTCTAGTTATCTGGTCAACGGGCAAAAGGCAAGCGCTTAAGGTCTTTAGCTCCAATCTTTCGTTCATTTCTTATTGCTGGAATTTCATATTCATTTCTTCTTGTTGGATGACTAAACCGGACAACGGTAAAGATGGTAAGCCGGCATTTACTCAGCCCCACCCTGCTCAGCCTCAGGAGCAGATGAATTCTCAGCTGGTGGATCGGCTGCTTTAGTCTCTTTGCCATCTTGTGGTTTAGAGCTTTCTGGGCGTCTGCGTTGGTAATTGAAGTTGGGGCAGTACCGACATTGAGGTGGCTGCTGACCTTGGGTCTCATCTCCTTGATTCTCTTTATCCTCTTCATTGCTGTCCTCTCCGGGCTGTCTTTGGCGAGGAGGGCCCCTGCAGAATCGTGGTCTATAACCCTGCTACATATTCTGTCTTAATGATGGTCTACTTTGTTCTGCACCCGGTTGTCAGCACCCTCCATCACTGCTCCCTGTACATGAAGGTTGGAATACTGTGGTCCACGCCCATCGGGTCTCCGCATGTAGCAAGGTGGGAACCTTCACCTGCGGTAGGGCCAGCGTTGCTGGGCCTGGCCTTCAGGGGCACTCTCCCACCCTCATTCGTTTCCCCACTCTCACTGTTCTGATAATTCTGCTGGTAATTGCACTGAGGAGCCCTGAGGCGTGGATAGCATCTGTAATGGTTACGGTCTGCTGCATATTTACTGCCCTGAACTGGAATTCCACCAGGGCCTGTAACATTTGCTGCCTCCCACCCTTTTCTCCTTCAACAACATCAAACTCCACAGTTTCTCCATCTCCTACACTGCGAAGGTGCTTCCTGGGGTTATTCTTCTTTATGATGGTCTGGTGTACAAATACATCTTCCTTGGTGTCATTCCTGTTGATGAAACCATATCCTTTTCTTACAATGAACCATTTTACTGTCCCCAAAACTTTTGTTGCGATGACCTTCTTGTCCCCGCTGGCAGGCGCCGTGGATGTGAGGCCACCGGGCCACTGCTCCCTGCGCCGCTGCCTGTGGTGCCAGGCTTGGAGTCAGCAGCGCTGAGGGCAGGGGGCTGCTGGGTCTCCGCCTCGCTGCTCATGGTTACGGTGATGGTGACTGGGCAGCTGCGGCTCCTCCCAATGTGTGATGGTAACTAGGCCGGCGGCGGCGGTGGGGCTTCACAGGGCTCTCTGGGGTCCGCTCTCCGCTCCTGCTACTGATCGAACTCTCTCATTATTCTTAAATGATAAATTATTAGTTTCTGACATACTAATGTCTATTAATATCTAGGATATATTTGTCCTAATATCCAGGACAAAAATTAACCTTTATCCAAATAATTCTTTAAAAGTACGATGCTTAAACATTAAAGAAGACATAATTTGTTTAACACAAATTTACAGAGTATTGTTACAATAAAAGGTTGCCATTATAAATTTCACACAATATTTTGTCCAAATTCTAAAGAGGATAAAACTGCTTCATAATAATTATTGGAAATGAAACTATTATTAAAAGGAAAAAATAAGCCATCTTGTGTACACTGAACATGGAATACAGGGGGACCTCATAGTGGAATATGAACAAATGATAATAAGTGAAACTGGAGTAGAAAATAAAATCTGACCGTTATAATTAAATAATTAGTGTAAGTAAACCTGGGACTTCAAGATTTTAAGCATTCAACTTCCTACTGTTGATCACAGGAAAGAGCTTATTTATTTATTTTTTTCCCCCACTAATCTGATGGGAAGCAAGAACATGCAAGAGCTTAAATCCTAGGGTTCTCTGTCTCTTACCACAGATTCTCTAGCTTCTGTACACAGAGCATCTTATATAGTCAGTACCCCAGGTTTAATGGAATGGTTGATGGCAGCTATACTTCTGCACTCATGTTGAAATTTCATCCCCAATGTTGGAGGTGGGACCTAATGGGAGGTGTCTGGGTCATGGGGATAGATCCCTCATGAATAGATTAATGCCCTCCCCGGGGAGGAGTGAGTTCTCACACCTTTAGTTCCCAAGAAAGTTGGTTGCTAAAAAGAGCCTGATACCTCCCCTATCACTCTCTTGCTTCCTCTCTCCTCATGTGATCTATGCACAGATGGCTCACCTTTGCCTTTCACCATGAGTGGAAGCAGCCTGATGTCCTCATCAGATGCAAATGCCCAATCTAGAACTTTTTCAGACATCAGAATTGTGAGCTAATAAACTTCTTTTCTTTCTAAATTACCCAGCCTCAGGTATTCCTTTATAGCAACACAAAAGAGACTAAGGCATGGTTGATGGGATAATGGTTCTAGGATAACCATCCAATGAAAAGCAGATTGTCATCACCCTAATCCAGCGGTCACCCTTAGGATTACTAACAGTTGCTCAACCAATTATTGTGTGTCCTGATACGGAGCATTATGAGGGACATGACATTACCTACAATGTACTCTAATGAGAAAATGTTTAATTCAATCAATCATGCCTTTATATATAAATTCCAGTGTACGAGAAACAAAAAGGAAAGAGAAACACATCAAATAACACCAATAAGAAGGAAACTAGGTAAATGCAGAAAGTGAGTCATTCTGCAAGTTACCCAGAACACTCTCTTCAGTTGGTCAGTTTTGAAGGTGGGGGTGAAAAAGGACTGTGTTATAAGGGAGTTGGAGAAATAATCAGATGCAATGTGTGGTCTAGACTGAACTCTCATTTGGGTCCAATTGGTTATATAAAGAACATTTTTGAGCTGTGTATATAGATGAAAATTTACTGATACAGAAGGTTGTGCGCTGTAAGCTCAAAAAACAGGTTAGAAAACAGTATATACAGAGTGAGTTTATTTTGGTATACATATGCATAAAACACTTCCTGGAGGAATATTGTGGCAGACATCACTAATGTTCACCAATACCCAGTCTGCATCTCCTCCTAAGCACACAGAAGTCTATACTTCTCAGGCCCATGCAACTGAACAGGATAAATAGTCTATGAGCAGAAGAAACCTATGGCACCTTCTGCTGGAATACTCTTATGCTGCTACAGAAATTATGGAGAAAACTTCAACTGAGATACAGGTAACAAGATCAAAGTAGCCACCATATGGAGGTTCTCTGGGCTGGTGAGTCACCTAAACCCAGGGCCAACTTTGCAAGAGTGAGAAATAAATTTCTGGGTTTTGTTAAGCCACTGAGATTTTGGTGTTGTAATATTAGAGTTTAACTCAGCTGACCAATATGAATAAACTCTAATATATTACAGTGATAATCCCACTGTTATATTTTTATTTTCTTATTTTTCTTTCCTTTTTTCTAATTTTCTACAATGTCCATGTGCTGCCCTTGCTCTTTTTAAACAATTAAAGGTTATTTTTTAAATTTAAAAATGTAGTGAAAAGAGACCACCTTCATCACCAACAATGAAAAAATTATCAAACACACTTCCCTAGATGTGGCTGCCACAAATGTAGCACACAAAATAGGCAACTACGGTTTTTTTTTTTTAATGATATTAGGTATCAAAGACAATTTCCTAGATTTGGCTACCATAAATATGGTACATACACAAAAAAAGTAAAATTCATATCGAAGTTCTATAACACAATTATAGCATCTTTAAAAAGCTTAATTCTTAATAATGAAAAGTTTCATTGGAAAAGTTGACAAGAGTGTACATGATGACACATCTTAAGCAATATATCCACATCATTGTTTTTTAGATGCTTATTTAAGGGAAGGGCAACAACTTTCTTCAGACTATCTTGATTTTTATTCATGATTGATCTGAATATATTAATATATTTCTATCATATTTCTTCTTGGTATTGAAGAGTCCTTAGATTTGGGATCAGTTATGTAAGATAAGAGTCCTCAAAGTTTTAATTAGTAAGACTATTCATGATAAACTAAAACTGAAAGCTACCCAGAAATCCCTCAATAGCACAATGAATAAACTGTGATACATTTACACCATGAAATATAAAGACAATTAGAATGAATGATTTCCAGCCACCCATAACAATGTAAATGATTCCCATCAACATGCTGAATGAAAGAAGCCAATCACTCAAGTGTTCATATAACATAGAAAAGCAGGCAAAACTAACCTGTGATTACCTTTTTGGGAGATTTTGACTGAAACAGGGCACAAAGGAGACTTCTGAGGTACTGGTTATGTCCTGTTTCTTCATCTGGGTGCTAACCACATGGACGTGACGTGTTCAGTTTGTAACTGAACGTCACAGAACTTTAGGCTTACAGATATATCTGTATTATACTTCAATGTTTCCTAGAAGTTTAAGATATGTGCTATGATCTGAATGTTGGCATCCCCACTAAAATTCATATGTTGAAATCTAGTACTGAATACAATAATATTAATGCAATAATAATAAAAGGTAAGAAGTGAAGCCTTTTGGAGAGTAATTAAGTCATGAGGGCTCTGCCTCATAAATAGTATTAGAGTGCCCCTGTAAAAAACATTGAAGGGAGCTGCCTAGCCCCTTCTGCCATGTGAGTATGCCACAGGACGCCATCTATGAGGAACAGAACCCTTGCCAGACATCAAATCTGCTGGTGCCTTGATCTTGGACTTCCTAGCCTCTGGAACTGTGAGAAATAAATTCTGTTGCATATAAATTGCCCAGTCTAAGGCATTTTGTTATAGCACCCGAATGGACTAAGATAGTAAGTAATTCTATTTTAGATGTCTGCTTTCAGTATATCACTAAAATGAAACACACTTAAAGGCGTATGTATATTTGGAAAATTTATCTTTTAGGTAAGGGATTATATAAATAGAAAAGACAATCCCAAATTTTAGAAACATGAAATACCAAAACTTATCTATTATAATGTATGTGTTATATAAAACTAAGGAAGGGTACATTATTCAAAGATGTAGATAATTTCTCAGCAAAGTGATTATCAAAAAATAGGGTAATTGTGAACTAAGTTAACATAATTTTCTGAATGGTAAGCTAAAACCAAGTACTAGTCGATTTCTAATGAAATTTTAGCAACATCTATCACTGTATGATATTTTCAAATTGTACATTAAATATTACAAGTAATCTTAATAGTACAGATGTAAAGAGACTCAACCACATTAAGTCCTATTTTTCAGCATTTCTCTGAAAGCAGTCTCTTCGAATGGGTCTAAATTATCTTCACTATTTTATAATTGAAAAAACTAAGGCAAAGAAAAGCTAATTGTTCTACTTAATATGATTAACAATTCAATTATCAATAAGGTCATTAAAATTTTTAGACTTTCAAATATGAAATAAGAACTAGCAAGAATTTACATATGAATTATGTCTCCTGTCTTAAGCGTAGTTACATAGTATAAATATCTCATTGTATTTTAAAAAATATGACTGGCAGCTGTTAGGCAATTCAGCTAATATACTGATATTTATCTTCTATATTATAAAGGTTTAATATCAAAGGACAAATATTAATACTAATAGCATAATTTATATTACAGAATAAAATGGATTGCTTAGCAAAATGTATATCATAAACAGGGCAATTACTAAACATATATCGCATGTATAATAAAAACCACAAAAAAATTCAAATAAAAACATGAAAGGCTTTGGCCTTTCCATTGCTTTTCCATTTTAGAAAGTTTATTAGTATTTTTGTTCCAAGACAAAATCAGATTAAATAAGTTAGAAATTACCTTGACAGCCACTCCTTTTCCTTCAGGAAATTCTAGAAGATGAAAAGTCAATTCTTCAACCCTAGTAATGCAGAGCTTTGGGTCAGCTGTTCTTCTTAATGCCTGAACTAATGCCCTGGTTCTGTTATCAATACTCACTCTTGCAATAATCTACAAAGACATATTAAATAACATATGATTAAAATATGAAACCACTCTAAATAACAATTAAAGTTACATAGGTCTCATTAGGAAATGAAACTTATAAATTTGACAAAAGTTAATACAATTTAAACCTACAATGAATAACAACTTACCTTTTCTCGCTGAAGAGATAAACGCTTTTTCTCCTCTGCATTTTTGTCCTTGCTGATAGCCTGCTCAGTTTTAGCAGGTTCTTCCTGTTCTTCTGACTGACTCTTTGAATCATACTTTAATTTGGGGACAAGTCCACCAATATAACCACCTACTAAAGCTTGCACACCTTCGGTGGGACGAGAAAGAAAGTTAGCAATACTTTGTTTAGTAGACACTGGAAGAACCTCAGGTATCCCACTGGGACTTGCAGGCTTGTCCCCAGGATCTAAAGAAGATTTTGAGCCTGGCTTGTCAGTCAAGATGCCAGGATCTGGAGAACTTGATTTCCCTTCTTCAACGTTTTTACCTTCAGGTTCTGATTTGTCCAGGAAATGTTTATTTTCCTTTTCTTGAGACATTTTTTCCTCACGTTTGAAATATGAATTAATATGATTTGACAAAAAGTAGAATGATTCTCCAAATTTTGTGGTTATAGAATTTGTGTAATGAAAAAGACTTTGTTTACCTGTATCTTCTTCTTTATCTATAACATGACTTTTCTCTTCTGGAAAAGGATTCTTTTCTGCTGATTTATCACTATATTTTTTCAGAGATTTGATGGCTCGTTTAATGTTTTTCTGTTTTAACCAGCCACTATCTGTTACTTTTCTTAATATTCCAGAACTTGGCTTAAATTGAGCTAAACGTGAAATCATTTCATTTTGATTGCCAAAAACAGCCTTTGAAACAGAGTTCAAAGTACTTTTAATACGGGACATACGAATGCTCACTTTTGTAAGTCCCTTAGGAGCAGAAGTGCTAAGTTTCAAAATTCCAATACGTAAACCATGGTTGCTTGGAGAGTAACAGTGCTTACTGCAATAATGTGCTTGACTTTTGGTCCATTTACATCTTATTTTGCTTGTATGAAAACCTCTTTGTAGACAGATGTGACTTATCCTCCAGTAATGTTTAGATGCAAACAAGAAATGCAGTTGCTTGCTTCTCTGCTTCCCACAAAGACTTCTTGCATTACTAAGGAGGTAAATATATATATCTACAGTCAAATTAATAGACATAACTTAAAAATCATCTATTTTCTATATGACATTCTCTCATTTCATTCCTGAATGCTTCATTTAAGAAATCCCATAATTCATGTTCTTACCTGAAATGGCAAGGAAAAAAAATAAAAATTCAAGTTAAAATTGAAACATGGTGTAATACAAAATACATGACTATTTGAACTAAACTCAGTAAATTATCCCAAAAAAGGGCACAATAATACATTTCCATCATGGCTAATATACATTTCATTTTTAAGGTAATAAAAAATAATTGACAGTTGAAAGCATTCCTCTTTAGAACTGGAACCAGACAAGGTTGTCCACTTCACCACTTCTATTCAACATAGTGCTGGAAGTCCTAGCCAAAGCAATCAGGCAAGAGAAGGAAATCAAGGGTATCCAAATGGGAAAAGAAGAGATCAAACTATCGTTCTTTACTGATGTTATGATCTTATATCTAGAAAACCCCAAAGATTTTGCCAAGAGACTCCTGGAACTGATAAATAAATTCAGCAAAGTCTCAGGTTACAAAATCAATGTACACAAATCAATAGCATTCCTATACACCAACAACAGTCAAGCTAAGAATCAAATCAAAGACTCAATACCTTTCACAATAGCAACAAAGAAAATAAAATTACCTAGGAATATATTTAACCAAGGAGGTGAAAGACCTCTACAGGTAGAACTATGAAACAATGAGGAAGGAAATCACAGAGGATGTAAACAAATGGAAAAACACATCATGCTCATGGATCGGCAGAATCAACAATGTTAAAATGTCTATACTATTCAAAGTGATTTACAAATTCAATGTGATCCCCATTAAAATACCGTCATTTTTCACAGATCTAGAAAAAATAATTCTATGCTTCATATGGAACCAGAAAAGACCCTGTATAGCAAAAGCAATCCTAAACAAAAAGAACAAATTGGGAGGCATCAAGCCATATTATAGACTTCAAGCTGTACTACAAGGCTATAGTAATCAAAACAGCATGGTACTTGCATGAGAATAGAGATACAGGCCAATGGATCACAATGGAGAACCTAGATATAAAACTATCCTCAAATGGCCATCTGATCTTTGACAAAGCAAACAAAAACACACACTGGGGGAAAAAAAATCCCTATTCAATAAATGGTGCTGGGAAAATTGGATAGCCACATGTAGAAGACTGAAACAGGATATGCACCTCTCACCACTCACAAAAATTAATTCACAATGGATAACAGATTTAAACCTGAGGCATGACACTATAAGAATTCTAGAAGAAAATGTTAGAAAAACTCTTACAGACATTGGCCTAGGCAAAGAATTTATGAAATCCTCAAAGGCAATCACAGTAACAACAAAAATAAATGAATAGGACCTGATTAAATTAAAAAGTTTCTGCACAGGCAAGGAAACAATCCATAGAGCGAATAGACAACCTACAGAATGGGAGAAAATATCCGCATGCCATACATCCAACAAAGGGCTAATAACCAGAATCTACAAAGAACTTAAGGAAATCAGCAAGAAAAAAAAATCAAACAATACCATTAAAAAGTGGACAAAAGACAGGAACAGAAGCTTTTCAAAAGAAGATAGACTAATGGACAAGAAACATATGAAAAAATGCTCAACATCGCTAATTATCACGGAAATGCAAATCAAAACCACAATGACATATCACTTAACTCCAGTGAGAATGGCTTTTATCAAAAAGTCCCGAAACAACAGATGCTTCTATAGCAGGGAGAGGAGAACTGAAATACACCAGAGTACACTGTTCTTCTTCACCAGGTCTTCCCTCAGGAGAAACTATTAGTAGTTAACCAGAAACTAACCTGCTGGGGTTTTATCAGAGCCTAACTGACCTGGAAAAAGGGAAATACTCAATTCTGGCCCACTGTAGTACCTAGGGTGGAGAAAAAACTAAGATGCACTTGAGAAGTTCACAGTCCAGAAGCACAGACTCACTAAAAGACTGACCTAATCATAGAACTAGAGAAAGCTTCTCTTCTCCTCACACCTTACCACCACATTACTATAGGCCTATTTACAGCATTTCCTTTTACCCAGCACATCATGTCTGGCTGTTGAGAAAAAAATTACAAGGCATACTAAAAGGCAAAAAATACAACTTGAGACAAAGTAAACATCAGAACCAGACATGGAAGGAATGTTGGAATTACCAGGCCTGGAATTTCAAACAACTATGATTAATATGCCAAGGGCTCTAATGGATAAAGCAGATAGCACGCAAGAAAAGATGGGCAATGTAAGCAGAGAGACTGAAATCCTAAGGAAGAACCAATAAGAAATGCTAGAGATCAAAAGCACTATAACAGAAACGAAGAATGCCTTTAATGGGCTTATTAGTAGACTGAGGAAGAACATCTCTGAGCTTGAGGATATATCAATAGAAAACCTCAGAACTGAAAAGCAAAACAACAAAGACTGAAGAAAATATCATATAATATCAAGGATTGAGGGACAACTACAAAAGGCATAAATGTGTGAAATGCATACACCAGACAGAGAAGAGAAAAAAATATTGAAATAACAAGTATTGAAAATTTCTCCAAAGTAATGTCAGACACCAAACCACAGATCCAGAAAGCTCAGAGAACATCAAGCAGCATAAGTGCCAAAAAAAACAAAACAAAACAAAAAAAAAACCCCAAAAACCAAAAACCCTGCACCTATGCATACCATTCTCAAACTATAGAAAATCTAAGACAAGGAAAAAATCCTCAAAGAAGCTACAGGAAAAAACACCTTACCTATTGAGGAATAAAGATAAGAATGACCTCCAATTTCCCCTCAGAAACCATGAAAATAAGAAGAAAATGAAGTAAAATATTTAAAATGTTGACATAAAAAAACCTACCAACATAGAATTCTGAACTGTGCAAAATTATCCTCCAAATTTGAATGAAAAATAGAGACTTTCTCAAAAAAAGACTGAGGAAATTTGTTACCAGTAGACCTGCATTGCAAGAAATGTTAAAATTCTTTCTGAGAGAAAAATAATATAGGTTAGAAACTTAGATCACCATAAAGAAAGGAAAAGCACTGAAGAAGGAATAAGTGAAGGTAAAATATGAACTTTTATTTTTCTTATTTTTAATTCATCTAAGAGATAACAGTTTGTTTAAAATAAAAATAGCAACAATGTGCTCAAGCATGTATACTTATGTATACATCATGTATACTTATGTATGTATATGTTTATATACAGGTGAAATGAATGACGGCAATGATACAAGGGATAGAACAGAGGAATTAGGATTATTTTGTTATTATAACCTACTCATATTACCTGTGAAGTAGTATAGTGTTATTTGAAAATGGACTTGGATTAGTTGTAAATGTATATTACAAACTCTAGGGCCACAACTTAAAAAAGTTAAAAAAAAAAAAAAAGAAGTGTAACTGATATGGAGAATGGAGGAAAAAACAGAATTATATAAAATGCCCAATTAAAACCACAAAAGGCAGAAAAAGAGTGGAAAATAAAAATAGGAATAAAGAAAAAGGGTGACAAATAGAAAACAGTAAAAAATATGGTAGATATTAATCCAACTGTGTCAATAATCATGTTGAATGTCAATAGTGTAAATGCACCAATCAAAAGACAGAGATTGTCAGAGTGGATTAAAAAAAAAAGACCCAACAATGTTGTCCGCAAGAAACACATTTTAAATATAAAGAAATATATATTCCAGGGAAAGAAGAAATAAAATTGTCTTTGGTTGCAGATGACATGATTGCCTATGTAGAAAATCCAAAAGAGTCAACAGAAAAGCTCCTGGAATTAATAAGCAATTATATTAACAGCTTGGTTACAGAATATAAGGTTAATATACAAAAGCTTACGTACCAGCAATGAACAACTGAAATTTGAAAAACACAGTATCATTTACAGGAGCATGGCCCAAAAATGAAATACTTATGTATAAATCTACTAAAATATGTGTAAGGAGGAAAACTATAAAACTCTGATGAAAGAAACCAAAGAACTAAATAAGAGGAGAAATATTCCATGTTTATCAATAGGAAAACTCAGTATTGTGAAGGTGTCAGTTCTTTCCAACTTTACCTACAGATAAACAAAATCTTAATCAAAATTTCAGCAAGTGATTTCATATGTATCAACAAACTGATTCTAAAGTTTACATAGAGAGGCAAAAGAGCCAGAATGGTTAGCACAGGATTGAAGGAGAACGAGAAAGTTGGAGGACTGACACTACTCAACTTCAAGGCTTCCTATTAAGCTACAGAAATCAAGACAATGTGGCACTGGTGAAAGAACAAAAAGATCAATGGAACAGAATAGAAAGCCCATAAATAGACCCAATTAAATATAGTTAACTGACTATGACAAAAGAGCAAAGGCAATAATACAACAGAGCAAAGATAGTCTTCTCAATAAATGGTGCTAGAACTGGACATCCACATGCAAAATAATGAATCTAGACACAGAACTTACATCTTTCACAAAAATTAACTCTAAATGGATCGTAGACCTAAATGTAAAATGCAAATCTATAAAACTCCTAGAATACAACATAGGGGAAAACCTAGATGACCCAGGGAATGGCAATGACTTTTTAGCCATAACACCAAAAGCATGATCTACAAAAGAAACAATCGATAAGGTAGACTTCATAATGTCAAAAAGATAATGTCAAAAGAATGAGAAGACAAGGCAGAAATTGGGAGAAAATATTTGTAAGAGACATATCTGATAAAGGGCTGGTATCCAAAATACACAAAAACTCTTTAAACTCAACAATAAGAAAACAAAAAACAGTTAAAAATGGGCCAAAGATGTTAAAAGCCACTGCATCAAGAGATTAACAAATAGCAAATAAACATATGAAAATAGTACCGCATCATACATCATCAGGAAAATGCAAATTAACACAATAAGATACTATTACACACCCATAAGAATGGCCAGTATCCATAACACTAACAACACCAAATGCTAGTGAGGATGTAGAGTAACAAGAACTCTCATTCATTGCTGATGAAATGCAAAATGGTTTAGCCACTGTAAGAGAGAGTTTGGCAGTGTTTTACAAAATTAAACATTCTCTTACCACATGATCCAGCAATCATACTCCTTGGTATTAACCCAAAGCAGCTGAACACTTATGTCCACACAAAAACCTTCATGTAAACATTTACAGCAGCTTTATCCATAACTGCCAAAACTTGGAAGCAATTGAGATGTCTTTGAATAAGTGAATGGATAAATAAACCGTGGTACATCAGTATTTGGTATGTGTACGATGGTACATACAATGATATAGACAATGGAAATTTATTCAGTGCTATAAAGAAATGAGCTATCAAGCCATAAAAAGACCTGCAGAAACCTTAATTGCATATTACTAAGTGAAAGGAGCCAATCTGAAAAGGCAATATACTATAAGTGTCTTAGTCTGTCCAGGCTGCTATAACAAAATACCATAAACTGGGTGGCTTGTAAACAACAGAAATTTATTTCTCACAGTTTTGGAGGCTGGAAAATCCAAGATCAAGGCACTAGCAGATTCAGTGTCTGGTGAGGGTTCACTTTCTGGTTTATAGCGGTAACTTTTACCTGTGTCCTCACATGGTAGAAGGGACTAGCTAGCTCTCTGGGGCTTTTTATAAGGGCACTTAATTGTATTCATGAGAGATACACCCTTATTACCTGATCACCTCCTAAAGGCCCTACCTGCTAATACCATCACCTTGGGGGTTAGGATTTCAACATGAATTATGAGAGACATAAACATTCACACCATAGCAGTATGATTCCAACTATATGACATTCTGGAAAAGGCAAAACTATGGAGGCAGTAAAAAGATCAGTAGTTCCTGGGGGTTGAGTAGGGGGAAAGGATGAATAGGCAGAGCACAGAGAATTATTAGAGCAGTAAAAATACTCTATATGATAGTATAATAATGGATATATAGCATCATACATTTTTTCAAACCCACAGAATGTTGTCCATAGTTCAAGGATGAACCCAAACGTAAACTATGAACTTTGGGTGATTGTGTCAATGTAGTTTCATCAGTTGTAACAACTGTACCACTCTGGTGGGGGGACGTTGATAACGGAGTTGGCTATGCATGTGTAGGGGCAGGGAAAATACGGAAAATCTCTGTACCTTCCTGTCAATTTTCCTGTGAACCTAAAACTGCTCTAAACAAAGTCTTAAAAAAAAGCAAATTGCAGTACTAAATGTACTATACACATATGAATAAACATATAGATATGTACACATTTAAAAAATAAAATGAAAACCTACATATGTGGTTGAAATCTGTGGGTATACACACACACACACAGATTCTAAAATAATAAGCACATTTTTATTTATTCTTGTGAGTTGAGGAGTGGGACCAAGGGAGAATGAGAAAGATTTTTACTTTTTAGTTTTCTATTGTCTGAATTATTTATAATAAGCAGGTATTATTTTGTCATTTTAAAAAGCAAAACATTTAAAGCACTTTAATAGAAGGTACCATGTGAACAGTAGATACCAAGGGAAGTTTAAAAAAGAGGTTAAAAGCGGACAAAGTTCAAAAGGAATTCATCATGCATAAAGATGAGAAGGAAAAGAGAGAATTCTCAATAATGGTGAAAAACACAAGCAAACACAAAATCAAATAAGAAAGCACTGACAGCATATGCAGAAATTGCAAGTAGTCTAGTTTTACTGCAGTACCTAGAGTCATTATATGAGGGAGAGGTAGAAGATGATACTGAGAAAGATGGAATCAGGGACCTATTGTATTAATAATACAATACCCAGAACATTACCGTTCGAACTGAAATCCTTTTGATTTTCATGTGCACATATTATTTTTAAATATTATACAGGGGGAAAGAGAGAATTATACAAGGGGAAAGAGAGAAAAGAAGCAAACCTCTCCTCCTAGCTGAAGAAGCCCAGAGAACTTCACCCCAAAATACGGCTCCCTAATATAATGAGTATTTAAAGGCCTTTACAAATCAACAGATGAGGGAAGAGACTTTTCCCCTATCTACATAAAAAACAGAGAACCCACCAAAGAAAACAATTTGTTTTTCCTTCCCCTTCCTGTTACCTCATTATCTACTATAGAAAAGAAGAATGAAGAATTGTAACCACACCTGAATGGACCCTTTCACAAGATGTCTGTCTCTCAGGCTTATTCATTTCCTAAGACAACCATTTATAAGTTAATCTGTTCCTCATCCATTCATTCCCATTAGTAATCATTTATTGCCCCTCAACAGAATTACCTGTATTCCCCATCTTCTCCCTGCCCTCTTAAAAAGTATATGGGCCCATGCATGCTAATAAATTTGTATTTCATTTCTCCTATTAATCTACCTTTTGTCAGTTGATTTTCAGTGAAACTTCAGAGGCTGAAGGGGAAGTTTTCCCTTGGCCCCTACATGGCACTTCTGATCTCCTTAGGAAAAAGGCAACCAACGCTTTGGAGACAAAAGTGAGCTTTGCATGTTCGGGAACAGCAAGAACAAGGTGGCTGAAGACAAGTAAGGAAAACAAAGAATGATAGAGATGGGGCCCAAGATTCAGGCAGAAAACTGGACAACGCCCCAGACTATGGTAAGGAGTTTGCATTGCTTCTTTCCAATATGACTAATTATGAGTACATCTGTCAAGCTGGCATTGAGATACAGCATATAAAGCCAAAAAATGGGAACCATTACAAAAAGACTAGACAATTTCATGATCATAATGAGAGATTTTAATATACCTTTCAGAAACTACAACTGCTAAGCAAAAGTTACGAAACAGAGAGATGATCAACAAAATCAACAAGCTTAATTTAATTGCTCTTAAATCACAACACTAGTAAATGCGAGATAAGTGTTTTGAGAGTAAATTCAGCCAAAACAAAAGTGAGAATGCAAAAAGATAGGAAGAAGAATGTAAAGTAAAAGGTACTATCATTTACTGAGAAAAGAGCAAGGAAGAATGGATGTAGTATAAATACAATGGGGGTATAAATAAAATGGAGAGGCTTGGACCAAGTACCAGGGAAGGAAGAGAGTTTTAACTAGAGGAATTAAGGGAACTGTTAAGTGGAGGCCCAGCTGAGTATGGAAAGAATGAATTTACAGAATATGTCAATTATTCCAATAATGTAGACAAAAAGGTGACAAGGATCTGAATTATGGTAATAGTACTTGAATGGAGAAGAAGGTGACTCTGAGCATTTTCAAAGCAGAGGCAAAGAAACAAAGCAACCAAACCCAGGACTTGGTGACAGCTAAGAATAGGGTAAAGAGAGAGAGATGTCAAGAGAACTGTAACGTTTTAAATCAGAAACATATGAAGAACACCATTTGTGAATATGAGAAAACTGGGAAGAGGCCAATTTAATAAGAGAAAAAATGAATTTTCTTTTGGATTTACAGGATGAAATATCAGTGGGACGTTCAAATGGAATGTACATAGACTGGATTCACCAGCACAGTGGCAGCTAAAACTATAAGACCGGATGGATTTATCAAAGAATAGTTTACAATAATGATACTTGAGTATTTAGGGATCCTAAAACCTGATGAAAGCTCTTCTTCCTTGAAAAATGTTTATTTGCAAATTCACACTATATTTTTTATGACATTTCAGGATATTCACAAACCTATTAAAGTATTCCTTGGGTTTCAAATATGAAAACTCTGATTTAGAGAGAACCATGGGTAGAGCCTTGAGCTCCAGCCAGAGGGTTAGGAGGAGGAAGAGAAGACCTCCCAGGAAACAAAAAAGCATAGGAGAAAAGATACTCCCCAAAAGTCAGGGCACTGAAACCAATACAGGAGAAAGTGTTCGAAAGTAATGGATAATGAACAGAATAAAATACATGAGGATGGAAGAGAAAGATTAGAACTAAGAAATGACAGGACAGGAGTCTAGGGCTAGGAGTTTTAACTCTTGACCTTTTTACAAGTACCTGTTCCACAAGTGAAGCAATATGCAGCGTCAGCACAAATCTTGTCTTAACTGAGGAAAAAAACTCCAAGTACAAAGCTGTTCTTGAAACAAGCGAACATACAAACTAGTGAAACCGACCCTTTCATTCAACAATACTTATTAAAAGGGCATTGCTTACAAGATGTTAATTTAGATCTGATATAGAAATAGAAAAACAAGATCAGCATTAAGAAAAAGTTTGATAAATATAAATATGTTCTTATATTAAAAGTACAGCTAATCGGCATAAGCAATTTAAAATAGCTATAATGGGCTTCATACAACTGCTCATACAAGGCATAAGCTCTCAGTTCACAGTAATATACTTTCTAAAAATCCTCGGATTTTAAAATTGTTAATATTTCACTGTTTAACGGTATTTTCTCAATACACTGAAACACACTTTTGTCTTTTTTGAAATCTGAACAATTAGGATTGCAAAACTAGTATACAACTGTTATTGGAAATAAAAACAGTACTTTAAACAGTATTTTATGATAGACCCTTATGTCACATCTCTTCTACGTTTTTCCTAGGAGTCGCCACTTTTCTTTAAAGTTATCACCGAATTAGGCGTGGAAACCAGGTTTCTCCCAGCATAATGACAGAAATGACACAGGGATAGGAAGCACTGCAACACAATGATTCACACACCTTCACCTTCTAAAAAGCACACACCCGAATCCACTTAAGCAACAGCAGTCCGGGATAGAATCAAACGTGGGTAGGGTTAAAAAGAAATCGCTGGTAAATAAAAACATCGCGCAGTAGAATCACCAGGTGCACACTAACAGTCGAGAATGATGTAGAACAGGGAAACCGTTTTGAGAGTCACCAGTGAACTGCTGGAGAACACTACAGTCCAGAGGACAGATTGCGGGAAAGTGGGCTAGGAGTCTTGGGATGGGACAGGAGGCGCCGGGCAGGACCAGAGAAACCAAAACAGTTCGCGTTTCTGGGGCCGCAAAACCCGCGGGTGCGCAGGTGGCGGAGGGCGCTGCACACCGACGAGCCCCAGAACCCGTGGGCTCCTTCCGATACTCGGTGGCTTTTTGGAGCCGTGATCCTGGGACCTCCCGAAGCCGGGCGTCTCCTCCTCTCTCACTCTGGAAGTGCCCTCAGAAAACAGACAGGATGACCCAGAGGGCCGGACAAGTCTCCGGAGTGAATACCCGGCTTCCTACCGTCCCGCCCCTGTGTCCTCAAGGCCACTGACCGGAATGCAGGCCGCAGTCACTTGAGCGGCAGTGGAGACTGGCTCCTTCCTGGCATTGACGTCCACTCGGGCTGGCCTGCATCAGGGGAGCTTCCAACACAGAGGGGCAGCAGCCGGAGTGCCACCCCCTCAGCCTGCCCCGTCCCGCCCCGCCCCCAGCGGAAGTGACGCACAGGCCTGTTCGTGTCTACTCGCCTGTCGGGGTGCAGTTCCTCCTCCCTCTGGCCTCTGCCTCCCTGTCAATCGCCGGTCCGCCCCACCCCAGGCATGCGCAATAGAGCGGGACGGAGAGCGGGGTCGAAGGCCCGCGGGTGTCGTGCGTGACCGCACGGGCGTGCCGGCGCCGGGAGAGGCGTGGCTGGGATGTGAAGAGATTAGATAGGGTCTGGCCTGGGTGCTTGAGCTCCGGACCCGGGGGAGCTCGTGTTTCCTCCGTGGGCCAGACCTCAGAGCAGGCTCGGGGCTTGCTTGTTTGCAGGCTGCCATCCTCTTTCAGCAGAGGCAGGCCTCCGTCTCCACATCCCTCAAGGCCTTGTCCTCGGAGCTGCTAGCTGCGTTACCCGCCGCCTGGAGGGTGGTGAGCTTCATGGTCCGGCCGCTACCACGCTGGTGTCACCGTTGACGGTGACGTCTCTTCATTATCCATTCCTGGGCATGGCCACCCAGACTAAATGTCATTCAGAAGCGCTTTTATGTATATTATTGTAAATTAGATCAAATGGTCGAATTCTGACATTTTATCCATACCAGGTGGGCAAACTACAGCTCACCGCATGTTTTTGTACAGCTGTGAGCTAAGAATGGTTTTCGCATTTTTAAAAGCTTGAAGAAAAATGCGTTTGGGGGCACATGACAATTATATGACATTCAAATTTCAATATCCATTAAAAAATAGTTTTATTAGAACACAATCATGCCATTCCTTTCATGCTACAACAGCGAATTTGGGTTGTTGCAAGAGCCCTTACTCTCTTGAAGTGATCTTGCAATTAAGATGAGGTCAGGATGGAACGTAGAAAAGTAGTCTTAACTAGTTTTCAACCTCGATATGTTAACAAGACTGTTAGAATCCACCCTATGGCTCACCTTCTTATCAGTGTCAATGCTTTAGTCCCCTGTAAGATTATTGTAAAGTCCTTAAGGAAGGAAATGGTACGAGCTGCCACACATACTGAATGTTAGACCGACAGTATTATTTTTAAAAATCTAAGGAGGGGCCTGGGCACGGCGGCTTAGGCCTGTAATCCTAGCACTCTGGGAGGCCAAGGCAGGATAGCTTGAGCTCAGGAGTTCGAGACCAGTCTGAGCAAGAGTGAGACAGTGTCTCTACTAAAAATGGAAAAGTTATCTGGGTGTGGTGGCGCATTCCTGTAGTCCCAGCTACTCAGGAGGCTGAGGCAGGAGGATCCCCTAAGCCCAGGAGTTTGAGGTTGCTGTGAGTTAGGCTGATGTCCTGGCACTCTAGCCCAGGCAACAGAGCCAGACTCTGTCTCAAAAAAAGAAAAAAGAAAAAAAAATTAAGGAGGGAAGCCAGCTTGCTAGGCTCATGGGACACAGGTAAACTGAATTGGGTCCATCATAATTCCAGCAATGCATAAACCAGACAGGTTATTTAACTAAAGGACGGTTAAAAGATATATGCACAAATGAAACCTTAGAGGAGTATGGAAGTACCTTTAGTTCTTGAGGGATATTTCTCTCCATTGTTAAAGAAAAAATTATTCTGACACATGTTAAAATGACAAGGAAGACTATTCAGGACTATCACAATAGGTGTCAAGACTATTGCCATAGGGCAGAGAGATCAGCCTCAAGTTCTAATACAACAAAGACAGCTAGGATTTATGGCCAACAGACAAAATGAGGGGTCAGTGCATGGAAAATTACTAAGAGGTGACATCACGGTAGGGGACATTCTTGCTAAACTGACTTAAGATTCTTGTTGAAGGTAGGTGGGGGTGATCAGTTATCAAGGGGTGGGTTATTCTTTCTAAACTGACTTAGCTGGATTCTTGCTGCAACTGGACTCAGCAGGCCTAAAAGAGGGGCCTAAGGACGAGGGCTAGTTGAGAAAAGGGCTCACGCTAACTAAAGGTTGATAGAGAGTCTCACCATACCTTCCCCCTTGTGTTCCTTCATTCCCTAGTTTAGTCACATGTTATCAAATATCCAGATTTCCCTCCCATGTCAGAAATTTTCAAGAAACTCCCCATTCCTCCTTCTCCTTACTTGCCCTTCTCCCTCTCTTTCCCACCACTGTACCTTTAATTTGTCATAAGGTCTGATGAGTCTTACTGCAGAATCTTTTGAATCTTCCTTCTGCTCTACATTCTCATTTCAACAGCTTTGGTTTAGGCTTTCATCCTACCTCCGCAATCTCATCTAAACTGGTTTTCCAGTGTAACTAACCTCTGACCGAGTCAGTCTCTTGTTGGCAGCCACAGTAATCTTTGGAAAAGGCACATCCAATCATGTTTTCTCTGATTAAAAAGCTTTTGCTGGAGCTTCGTCTCCATGGAACAAACTGTATGGCATGATAGGCTTTGACCCTGCCTACCTTCCTGCCTTTACTTTGACTGCTTGCTGCTCACTCTTTACCCTCCAGTCTTATCTGTATTTCCCTATACACCCTATGTCTTTTCATACTTAGTGCCTTTACTCATGCTGTTGGCTCAGCTTCCCTTCCACCCTGTCCTCTTAAAGATTTATTTGTCCTTCAACCAGGAAAATCTTACCTCACTACTTCATAGATTAAATCATTCCTTACACCTGTGCTTTCTTCTCCTATTGCCCTTGCTGTACAGTATTAAAATTTATTTGTTTATATGCCTGCAAATTTCCTATGGGCAGGAAGTGTAATGTAACTATATTTGTATCTTCTGGATCTAGCATAATACCCAAAAAATAACAGACTCTCTAAAATTCTGTATTATTGAGCTGATTTTAATTTTATTTAGATTACTAGCTTGATAAATTAAAAATGGAAAATAAAATGCACTTATGATTCTTTCAATGTTAGGCAAGGTTTTGAGAGAAAAGAGAATTTCATTTAATTTCAAACAAAGTAAATTCAGTAATGTACAAAATAGATAATCTTGTGTATTAATACAAGAATAATGCCTTAAGGAAATAATGTTGAATACAGTACTTGTTCAACCCTATATTCTTCTGCAGCTAGGTAAAAGAGATATCCACATTGTCCCTGTATCATTTACTTGCTGTGCTCATTCCATTTATAAGGTTTACTACTGATTTCCTCATCTATTTTAGAGCTTTCCCTCTTCTATATCCATAGTCACTCCTTTGTATTAACTATTAAGGTCTGGTTCATAATAACTTCTTCAAAGAACTTCTAATGTGTTGCTCAAACAAAACTTCATGTAGCCAAAATAAATTTAGCCATATTGGTGTAAGATATTTCTTCAAATCAACCAAGTGAGGGATATGCCAAAAATTAATTCTTTAAGAATAGTTGCCATGGCAGGCAAAATGATGGCCTCCTAAAAAATGTTTATGCCCTAATCTTGGAGCCTGTGAATATGTTACGTTACATAGCAAAAGTGACTTCTTGTGGATGTAGTTAAGGTTACAGATTTTAAGAAAGGAAAATTATCCTGGGTCATCTGTGTAGGTCCAGTCTAATCGCATGAGCCCTTAGAAGCAGTAGAGATGTGGCAGGAAGAAAGAGAGATTTAAGATGCGGACTGGGGAGCAATTTGACAAGGAATGCTGGTGGTCTTAGGAGCCAAGAGAGACTCCCGGCTGATAGCCAGTAGGGAAATAGAGACCTCATTCCTAAAGCTACATGGAACTGAATTCTGCCAACAAGCTAAATAACCTTAAAAGTACATTGTTCTCCAAAGCCACCAGATGAAAGCCCAAGTCTGCTGACGCCTTGATTTCAGCCTTGTGAGACCTGCAGAAGAGGAACTAGTCACCTTACCTGGACTTCTGACCAACAGAACTATGTCATAATAAATTTGAGTTGTTTTAAGCCAGTAAATTTATAGTATTTTGGTTCAACAGCAATAGAAAATTAATATAATTGTCTTTTTATAGTTTGAAGACATGAAGGCAAGGATTTTATCTGTTTTGATCCTTAGCACTGAGGCTTTGCGTTTAGCAGGTACTCAGTAAGTATTTGATGAACATATATTGAACGAATTAGATTTACTCATTCAACCATTGAGTGCTTACCATATGCTTGGCACCAAACTATTTGCTGGAAGTAAAAAATTGAAGAGCCTTCATGGAACTCAAAGTATAAGCTTAGATAATTATACAATGTGGAAAAAAGCACTAATGGAGATATGCACCAGGTATTTTCAGAGTTCAAAGTAGAGATACCTATCCCAGCCTGTGGTGTCAGGAAGGGCTTACTGGGGGAAACATAAAAAGCTGTTGTTAGCAAAGCACATGGCAGTAGTGGAGGCGGTAAGAAAAAGGAGACAGCTTTACAGAGAGAAGGGACATCGTGATTAAAGGCAGTGAGGTAAGAAACAACATAGTTATCAATTACTCGCAATGATGTATGAAGGGAACTATCTGTTCCATGCTTCTGGTACTGGAAATGTGATATAAGGGTTGGATAAGACCTAAAACTGAGCTTGACTTGATCTTCTAGATGATCAGAATCAGATTTTAAGGCAAAAGAGTAATATGGTCAAATTTAAGTTTTAAGTAGATTTCTTTTGGCCCCGTGAGAGGGCAAGATTTGAAGATGAGGAGCCATGTTGTTGCTATATTGTGTTATTTCCCTATGTAGCCTCTTCATAAAAATCATTCTTTACCTACCTTAAAAATTGCCTTAATGAGTTTGTCTCTCTATACCTGCAGTCCAGACCTCTCTATCAGGTTTGAGACCAGTTCATCCAACTTCCTGCTGGGACATACCCAGAGGAACTAAACCAGTGGGAAATAAACCAGATATATGAGGTAATTTTCTAGGTGAAGAAAGAATGGTTTTATTAATAGGTGAGTTATATCTCAGGTTTTGGCACAAGAGTAACAACACAAAATCTTAAGGACATATTTTCTTTAACTTGCTTTTGAATCTAAGTTGCACTTTACCTTTTACCTAATACTTTTATAGGTTATTCTCTGCCATACTTATTCACAGAACATCTCATCTAGTTAAAAATGCATTAAAAAAATCTAAAAATGCCCCAATATTCAATTTTATTGTCAGTTTTCTTGTAGGCAAATATTAATGTTTGCATTGCTTAACTTCAGAGTTAAGATAGGGTTGGAGTCTTAGCCTCAGCATTTACTGGCTGTGATACTGTGGGCAAATAACTTCTGCAAGCCTCCCTTTTCTCATTAGTAAAATCTTTCAACATCCCAATCCAATAGTCTAATTCAATTTATGATCTATGGCCAGGGAATGAGGTACTGTGACTGGTCAGCATGATCAAGCTACACCAAACCCCTCAACAGTGCCCTAGCGTGTTGGGTCTTTCAAGGAAACAGCATCTCCCATAGAACCACAGTATTTGTCTTGGAAGAAAAGTTTTCACAGGAGAAAAATGCAGGGCAGAAAAACAAGAAGGCTAGGCAACATAGCCAGCAGCTGAACTCTGGTTGGAATGTATGAATGAACCAGTGCCTAGATGCAGCAGAGCGAGTAGCACTTGTCCTTCAATGCCTTTTATAGTTCCTGAGAGCTTAGAGGCTTGTCAGGGACTAACAACGTTTGCGAAGTTCAGTGACTATGAAGAGCATGTGCTTTAAAGTCAGGCAAACTTAGATTCCAGTTCTAGCTTTGCCATCTACTTGAGCAAAATACCCAACTTTTAAGTCTCAGTTCCAACAGTTGAAAAATGTATTTTGTTTATAAGGACCTTCTCAAAGACATTTGGATCCAGTTTGAGATAGAATGTTTGTTTTCTAAAGGCAGCAATACTTGCTTGTATTGTATCATAAAATCATTCGAGTATGACTTCAGAGCCACATGAACCACAGCTGTTTGGTCACTTTCAAAACAATAGTGAACAGGACTTGTAACCTCTCTGAGTCTTACTTTACTCATCTAAAAAAACGGACAAAATAATACCCCTCTTAAAAGGTTTTATGGAGGCTTAAATGAAACAATGCATGTAAAATGTCTAGTATTTATTAAAATATTTATTGTAAACATTTAACGACCTGATTATTGTGGTAGTCTCTAAATATACATCAGTTAATAAAGCAGATGCAATCCTCGCCCTCATGAACTGTACAACACCCAGGATATATTCAATAGATTTCGCTAGTATTATCGGCATACCAATACCAAATTAATAGGGCTAAAAAGAAGTTCATAACATTCTAGAGATATTTTTGAAGTAAGAGTCTAGCCTGAATCAACATAGTAGGATGCTAAATTCAATTCAAAAGAAACGGTATTTATAAGCACCAACTATATGCAAAACAATGAGCTAGATACAGTGCCTGCCTCCAAAGAGTCTTGTAGAAGAGGAGATCTCCACATTCACTATAAAAAAAGAAAGGATGAAATATGTTATATAACAAAAAACCCAGCAAAGTTCTGGGAGAATTCAGAGGAGACAGCGATGGATTCCAAAGGGGGGTTAGGGATAAGGTTGAGAGCTCTAACAATATAAATATTATATGGGAAATATTTATACTATTAATAAAAAATTTTATCTTATTTATCTGAAACTCAAGTTTAACTGGGCATTACATTTTATCTTTATTTAATTAGGCTACCCTAATTAAGGAGAGCTGCTGACAAGCCATAAAACTTAATTATTTCCAAATGGAAGAATGTACAGGATATAAAATAGGTGAGAAAACACATCTAGTATAAGAACAACAGAAAAAAAAAAAGGCATAAAAGTGAGGGCTATACATGGCCTTTCCTCAGAATAGGATGAAAGCCAAAGGCTTGAATGGAATAGTAGATAAAGCTGGAAATGTATAAAGAACTAAATCACAAAGTACCTTGAATGGCTAAACTAGGAATCTGATCCTTTTGATAATTTATAGTGGTATGTAATTCATGTGAAAGAGAAATTAAACCTTTTCATTCTATTTTGAATATTCAAGTTATAGATACAATGTGGCTGTAAGAGGAGAAAGTACCACAGAGAGGGCCAGGCCAGAGGACCTGCTCTGGAAGGAGGCCATAAGTGATTTATTGAAGAATGGGACCCTGAAGGAAGCTGGAAGTGACTTCAGATTAAATGAAACGCACAAACAAAAACACCTTGAACATCTTGAGAAGAGGAAAGACCTGTTTAAAAGGAACAGGAAATGAGTTCTCTCTAGGAAAATTAGTTAATGCCCAGGTATGTGAATCACAGACTTCAGAGTAGGCAAAGTAAGCACAAACACAATTGAAATATTCAGAAACTGTGATGCCACTTACAAACCCCAAATAACTGAGAGTGAAACAATTCTAGGGAACCACAATGTGTGAGCCAAGATAGCATTTTATTTCAGCGCAGAAGCCCTAATGGAAAAGCTTCCCTATTTTTTCAGCCAAAGGCATGCAATGCCAGGAATATAGCAGCATAGGGGAAGGAGGTGCTTTGCCAGCTAGTATCTCAGCCACTATAACTCAAAGGAACGGTTTTGATTTAATCAGACTGTAGAAAAAAAAAATTTGTAAAGTAAAATAGTCCCAAGAATATGATGTGAAGAGAACAGAGCATGCGATCCTGATAATATTCCATAACACTAAGTAAGCCCAAGGAAACCACAGGAGGTGATGTTACCTTCCTTCCCCTCCTCCTTGTCCTCCTTCTCCTCCTTTGATATTGCAGAAGTAATTTTAACTTCATGATTAATTTGTTATATAAATAGCAAGAGAAATAAAGAAGTGAAACCTGATTCCAACCTACTTGAAAAATAACATTTCAAATATGCTCAAACTTTAAAAATATGAAAAGTTGAAAAAGGTACATTTTATACTATTTTCTCTATTTTAAGAAACTGCTTTCCAACTAACAAAAGACTAGTACTACTATTAATATATAGGTGTGACAGTATAGTAATCTACACTATATAAGTGGTTATATTTATAGATTTTTTTTATCTCCACCAAAATTTTTTGGCTTAACTTTATGCCCAGTAGAAAATTGAGATATATATATATATATATATATATATATATACACACACCATATAACATATCTTAAATCTAAAGAACTCAAGATGATTAGCTTTATGATATTTGTATAGATATCTTAATACCTCTTTTTAAGTATTCTAATTAAATAGTATTTATTACTGATAAATAAATATGGTAGAGATTGAATCATTTCTCAAGGGACATCCAATCAGACTTTAGAACTTGGTATAGTTCTAATGTTTGATTAAAAAACAAAATTTTGGGGAGATTGGGACTTTGTATCAACTTGACAAATTCCCATTAATTCCAAACCCTGTATAACTAGACTAGACATATAGCCTATATATATATATATATATATATATATATATAACCTATATATAACCCTGTATAACTAGACTAGACATAAAGCCTGGTTGCCTCTACACATCCCTTCCAACTAATAATATTGTGATGCATAAGACTGGCAAGTTGTTTCAGAGTGGGCTTCCTGTGGTTTCTATACATAGTCTTCAAATATGTATATTCAGAAATTACTTTTACAGTTTACCATGTATGATCAGACTTTTGGGAAATAGATTCACTGTAGTCAGATTCATAAGAAATTTTGATTAACCAAAATGCCAAAGTATTTATTTACATTGGCAGGTAGGTGGCTTTTTATTGATATTTGCTATTTAGTACATCCTCTTTTTAATTAAAAAAATCAACATACCTGGGAAAGAGAGGCTGGCATGGCAAAGTGAGAGAGTGTTCACAGAAAAGGTGGAAATAGTGGCAGTAGGTTTTTTCACAAGAATTCTCTCAAAGTTTTTCTGTGTTTTTATGTCTGTCTTGGCAGTGTTTCATGATTTCTTAATTCTTGCAGACCAAGTGTAACTGTGGCTTAGATGTCACAATTTACATAGCTGAGTTTCCTAACTATTATGTTTCTGAAACCATGTATTTCTGGGGTGTTTGGAACTTACATTGAAACATTGGACTGAATATGTGTTTGCTTGCTTAGCCTGTCATTGGTCTTGATATTTTTAATGAAATATTCTTATTTTAAACATACTTTTCCATATTTAAGTGTATCTTTCTCTTTCTTTCTTTCTCTCAATCTTCCCCTCTTTCTCATTCTTGCATAAATATTTAGGAATATCACTCTCCTTTTTTTTTAAATTTTACTCTTTTTGGCCTTTTTGCTCATTACATTTTCACCTTTCTTTAACATATTTTTCTAACAAATTATGATGTCAAAACTACAATTACAGGTCATTTCACATTGATTAACTTCTGTCTTGATTCCTTCCTAAGGACATAAAGAGATAAATAAAGAGCTCTTTATTTTCACCAGTGAGATATTTATAATCGTGGTAGAAAGTTACTTCTGGGAAACCTTACTGTCAATAATTAATCTTCTGTATGATGTATGGATTTTGTTAACTTCAGTCTTAGGAAGTGACATTTCTGATCTTTTTCCTTAAAACTGGAAGTTCATCTTAATTGAGAACTCTAACTTTCTACTTATTATATGCACACGTAATTGTAATGAAGGAATGAAAGAAAGAACTAGAAATTTAACAACATGCATGTTATATTTCCCAACATTGGAACTTAAAGGTTTCCTAAACTTCATTTTGAAGGTGAGAATGACATCAGTAGTATATTCATAGCATTCAGGAAAGACCAGAATAATTATTTTAAGATCTGGTGACTATATTTACTTCATTTTGAATTTCGCAATTGAATTTCACTCTGTTGCATAATTTTTTTTACTAATAGTCCAATAAAACTATTATGACTTAGTAACTTCTTAAATCTCACTGGTTCTCTGTTGTCTATTAATGATATTTAGAACCGTATTATCATTTAGACTCAGCAGCGATCCTAAAAATCATCTAGTTTAAATCCCTTATTTAACTGATGACTTAAATATTTTAATATTTAAAACACAAACACATACCTAGTTAATTCAACCAAGGTAATATAAAATATATTATATTATATAAAATATTTATATGTAAAATATGTATTTTTAAATTTTTTAATTCTTAATTTCTTTTTTTCTACTGAACTTTTATGTTTCTAGAATATAAATGCTATTATGAATTTTTTTGTACTAAAATTGAGCCATTTTATGTTAAGCTGTTTTAATATTTTGCAGTTTAAGAAACAAGAATCAGCATTAGCAGAGAAAAGTGACAAAGTATTGTTGAATTTCTCACTAAGTCTTTGGAGTTTTAACAAAGTCAATTAAAAATATAGATTATAAATAAGAAAAATAACACAAGAATTAAGTCAACTTAATAATAGTGGCACCAAGCAACAGAAGCAGTATTTTTAAAATACAGAATAAAAGTGATGTGGTAGCCTTTGAGTTATTGTTTGTCAGATGTGAAGAATCACCTGCAGCCTTCTAAAATTAAGGATTCCCAGACCCTGCTACTGGAAATTCTAATTCATAATGTCTAGGGTGGTGCTCTGGAATCACATTCACAACACCATGTGATCAAACGAGGGGTTCATAACTTTTTCGGTTTATGAACTCCTTTGGCAATCTGTTAAAGCTAATGAATCCTTTCTTGGAATATTTCAATTTGGGCTGAGTGTCCACTGTTGGGGGTTCAGGTAGGTTTGGGCATACATGGTGAAGGAGAATAGCAAGTCCCTTTCTTGGAAGAGTACATGTTTGGGGGCTGAGGAGGCCATGAGTCAGAACTCACTTTGTGGCCAGAGCATGTCTGGTGAGCTGGCGAAATGGGTACACTGAGAGAATTTCATTTGCAATTCCTGGGAGACAATGCAACCCAAGTGAAGGAAGAGCCCAAGCACTCTAAATGTGATGCTGTAACAAAGCCTAAACAAGCCTGGGGTGTGGGGTAGCCCTCTGTGTAAAGACTGATAATTGAACAGAAGTTTGTCTCCAACTTATGTCTTGAGAGAGAAGACTGTCACAAAAGCGTGTAAGAAGTGACCCTTTAAATTTTATAACTCCTTAGGAGCACAAGCATCATTACTGCATTGACATAAGAGGCAGAGGCCCATTCTCTGTGAAGATCTGCAGACCATGCTTGGCCAATAACCACGCACAAACCATAGGAATGCATGTCTGACACCAATTTGGGAATCTCAAAATGCTTAACAGGGTTGGGGAAGAAGTTTGCAGGGCTATAGAGATCCTTCAACGGCAGATGGAGTCATTGGTTTTAGTTTGTTTTGTTCACTGATGCATATTTAGGGCTTGTAATTGTGCCTTTTGCTTACTAGATACTTACTGAATATTTGTTAAATAAATAATGAAAAAAAATGAATGAAAAAAGAAATGACTTTATAGCCACAGGTTGGTTAAGCTCAGAGAAATTTAGGTTACAATAGACCTTGTTTGGTAATACTAAGTCACTGCTTCTAGACCCCAGATCCAGGAAAATGTCAAAACTGTGAACATTTTTAAAAAGAATGTTAACGGAAAACACATCTGCTTGCACCATACCTCCCTGGTCTAGTGTTAATATAGCATATCCCAAAGGCAGCAACACAGCTGAACAGAATTACTATGTAGTCAGAGGGGGTAGAACATTGTGATGGATGCCACTGCTGTAATATCGAACAATAATTATCCAAGCAGGAGGGTTCTCTCAGTGTGGTGGACACAGCTAGCTGCTGTGGGAGAGAGAAGCTTGTTAGGGCACCATGAAGCCTTGTGTATCCTGGGCACACAGTGGAGACACTTTTTCCAGGATTGCTTTGGCAAAGACTATTTAACTGACTGAAAAAGTTATGAAAGTGTTCTGGAGAAAAGTGATCACTGTATCTTTGATGTATTTCTCCCCACTCCCCTTTCCATCTCACCTCGTTCCTGTCTCAGCACTGCCCTAAATTCTCGCAATATTAAAGTTCTAAGCAAACTTACACAAATATATTTTAAGAAAATAAAAATGTAAAAATCTCTAATAAACCCTTGACTTGTAATATTTTTCCCTGCATTTTGAATTGTTTGAAAGACCTTTCTTTAAAGAAAGCAGTAAAACAAGGCCAGGCTATAGCTTCTGGCAATAGAGATGATATAGATAGACTATATATAGATCTAGATATAGGTACATATAAATAGATAGATGATATATATACATATATATATAAAGATTATCTGAGGTTCAAATAAATTTAGTGGTTTAATATTTATATTTGTTAGTGTATAAAAAGAATATTATATAGTGATTCCAGGTGATATATTTTAACAGTGATTGTTTCCTGAGCAAATCTCAGAAAAAAGCCATAAATATTAAAAATGCTAAAAATCTTTTAGTTGTAGTAGTAGCTTCTAACTTCTGCCATATTAAAAATACTGCCATACTGTAAATATAAAACTTCACAAAAGAAAAAAAGGAAAAGGGCTAATATATTCTTTATTTTAACAGCAGATGGCAGCCCAGAGTAGCAAATTGTATCTGCTTTTCTGAGCTACCACTTGTTTTCAGCTTAATTTATACATAAGAAAGTTATAAAAATAATCTTTTAGGTTTTTCAGAACTCTGCATTTGAGTCCCAGCTTTTCCCTACTAACTAAAAGGAACATTTCATAATACCTTTTTCCTGCGACTAGTTGGCTGAGAAGATCATTATTAAAATATATCTCTTTAGCTATTTGAGTAAAGATAATTCTGAAAGCAAACATTTTCTGGCATATCTACTTAGCTTACATTTATATATTTGAGTACTTCATTTCAATAATGGTTTGCTGCAACTAATTTTTGAACCTGAATTAAGTAGATTCTTATGAGGTAATTTTTAGAGTATACAGTTGTTTTTGTAGAGGACTGGGATTTAGGTGATCTATTCCTTGTGTTTGTTTTAATGCTTTCCAATTAGCACAACATTTGAATGCCTTTAATAAAGAGGTCCAGGAAACTTTCCTAATTTTGAAATTCTGAAAAGACAGAGTGTATCAAAAATAAGTCAAGGAAGACCTTACTAAGGTCTTCCCTTGCCTTGAATTAGCTCTCAAAAAGTTTTATTCTTCTGAACTTTGGATAGTGTGATGAAATATTTCTCTATTGTATGATTTGTGATTATCAAAACCTATATTAAAAAAAATAACCTAGAGGAAAGCAAGCAAGTTAAGATCTTCTATTCACTCTGCCTAGAAGGGTGAATACTTGGCATCCAATAGAAGCCAAGGAGAGAGAAGTGTTCATGAGAATCATGAATTAGAATTACTAATGTGAGAAAATTGGCGGTGGTTTTTTTATTTTGAAATAATTTCAAGCTTACAGAAAAAATACTAATAGAATACAAATACCTTCTTTTTCCTGAACCATTTGAGGATAAGTTGCTGACCTGATGCCTTTCTAATATTATAGTGTGAATTTCTTACAAATAAGGACATTTTCCTACATAACCATAATGCAACCTTCAAAATCAGGAAGTTAACATTGATTCATGACTACCATCTAATCCTCAGATCTCATTTAACTGTCATTTTTCTTTAGTCTCTTTCATTCTAGAATAGTTCATCAGTCTTTCCTTGTCTTCCAGGCTTTCTAGATAAAATAATGAATAGGTCAGTCCTGAAGGATGAATAGGAGTGAGCCCATAGCTCTTACACATATGCTTAAAAAGTCAGTGCTCTGGCTGGGTGTGGTGGCTCACGCGTGTAATCCCAGCACTTTGGGAGGCCAAGGCAGGATGATTGCTAGAGGCCAGGATTCAAGACCAGCCTGGGCAATACGGTAAAATCCTGTCTCTACAAAAGATAAAAAAATTAGCTGGGTGTGGTGGCGTGAGACTATAGTCCTAGCTACGTAGGAAGGTGAGGCAGGAGGACTGCTTGAGCCCAGGAGTTCGAGGCTGCAGCAAGCTACGGTTGCCCCGCTGCATTTCAGGCTGGGCAACAAAGCAAGACCATGTCTCTTAAAAAAAAATTCTATAAGCCTTATTACAAAAAAATGCAGTCTTCCTCCATTTCCTGCTTCCCAGAGTCAACCCCTTCCAATGATATATGTAGATTCTTTGCATATTTACCTATATTATCTCAAAATAACATGCTTAATTTTCTATTTTTAAAGTTTTGCATTTAGGCACTATCTTTGACATTCCGCCACAGTCAATGAGGATTTTGCTCTTTAATTACCTTGTCATCATATGCCTTGTTCCTGGTCTCACCACAAACACATGCACATACACATATACGCCTCCCATGTTACCCTCCATCTTCCCAATATAATTATATTATGTAAATGATTATATTGTATTTACATTATTTTGACTACGTAAATGTAATTATGTACTAAGATATGATGGTTTGACCTTTCAGGCATATTTGATGTCAATATTTGTCTGGATTTTTTCATACTTTTCTCTGTGCTTATCATTAACTCAATCTTAAATTCTACTCCAGATAAGTGAGTTTCCTCTCAAGATGTTCGAGACATTAGTTAATCTATCAATTCTAATTTTGAAGAACTCTGAGTCTTCTGACATACTCCCATTTGGGCTGGTGGCTCTCTAGGCCTGTATCCCAGCTGTTGTGTTGGGATCTTCCTTCACTATCAACTTGGGATTCCTTTTGCTTCTTTCTTGATATGAATTTCCTTTTTCCTATTTCTATCTCTGTATCAGTTGGAGGATAAACTATCATCTAGGAAATCATTCCAGAAGATAAGCAATTCTTTGATTTTCTATTATGGCCTTATTTCCCTAGGATACATGTTCCAACAGCTTTCTTAGGAAGGATACAGAGGAGGCAATTTTTGAGACCTTGACCATATAGAATTCTGCCTTGCAAATCTTTTTCCTTCAGAATTTTCAGATCATTGATCTCTTGTCTTCTTCCAGTGTAGCTATTAAGAAGGCTGTAGCCATTCTATTCTTGACCCTTTGTGACTTTTTTATTCTTATTGCTGAAAGTTTGTAAAATTTCCTTTTTATGTCTAAAGTTCTGACTTTTAAAAAATAATGTGCCTTGGTGAGTACTTATTGTTCTCAGCACATAATGGGTCATTCCATCTGGAAATACACGTTCAATTCCAGAAAAATTTCTTGCATCATTTCTTTTACTATTTTCTATGTTTCATTTTCTTTTCTATTCTTTTTAGAGAGTTGGATATTGAGATTCCTGGATGTATTAGATTTCTAGGGCTGCCATAATAAAATATGACAGACTATGTGGCTTAAACAACAGAAATTTATTTCTCACAGTTCTGGAGGATAGAAGTCCAAGATCAAGGTGTTGGCAGGTTTGGTTTCTCCTGAGATCTCTCTTCGTATCTTGCGGATGGCTGCCTTCTTTCTTTGTCCTCACATGTTCTTTCCAAGATGCTCTCATATCCCTGGTGTCTCTTTGTGTGCCAAAATTTTCTCTTCTAATAAGTACACCAAAGGGATAGCACAGAGCCTGCCCACCCTAATGGGCTCATTGTAACTTAATCATCTCTTTAAAGACCCTAACTCCAAATACAGTCACAATCTAAGGTACTGGGGGTAGTTTTGATACATGATCAAATCCCATTTCATTTTTACTCCATAAATTTTCCAGGCCTTATTTTCACCTCTAATCCACACATACAGTCATTCATCATTTAAAAATTTTTATTATACATTCTATTTGATTGTTGGTATATATAATGCTAACATTCGCACTGCTAAAGCATGTCTACCTAGGTTAGAGAACTAATAAGCTAATTAGCAACCATTAAAAATGTTCAAACTTATAAATTATTTAGAAACAACAGATTTTTAACATCTTTCAAAGGCAAAACAGCATAAATTTTAACGCCTAAAATGAAAATAATCATAGTTAAGTAAAAAAAATGCCCTTTTAGGGGCAAAACCCATGTCATTCCCAACCTGGCACATTTCAAAAAATCCACTTTGTTAATTAATAAAAATTCCCTGCCCTTTTAAGGGCCACTTGTAGATAGTTTTAGGTAATTTTTTTTCTAATTTTTTATCATATACTTTCTCTTAAATATTAAATAATGCAATCTCTTTCAAATACACAGAAATATCTAAATATGTTTATTGATATAGCTTCGCCATGTGGTTATCAGGGAATAAAAAGTAATTTTAATATTTTTATCCTTTTAGGTAATATGATATTTTATTAAAAAGTAAAGGTAATAACATGCTAAGACTTCACTCAACATATTTTGCTCATTTATATTAAATTATTTAAGATAAAAATCTAAGTACCTAGTTTAAAAGATATCTATAAGAACATTGAAAATACCTTTTGTATATTTTAGAATTTGTCAGTTCCAGTTTCTACAGTGAAATATTCATCATGTTCCCATTACCTGAATGTATGAAATCAAGTCCTTCTGAAATGTATACAATGCTGAAAAAAATGTAATGTTGTATCACAATGCTTGAAGAGGGAAAAAAACACATATATACACAGTTGTGGATGGAAAAGCTAACACTATTTAATAAAAGTAATAACACAGATACATGAGATAGAGTCACCATCACTGCCAAAGGCTCTGGGATCCAGAGTTGCCTAGAGGACTTTGGTATAAGGGTGCAGGGAGGTAGAGGGAGTCAAAAACAGAATGGGAGTCTGAAAAGGAATAGAGGATAACTTCTTTCTAGTAGGAAAATAAAAGAAAATGTTCTTTTCTATTATCTAGAAGGCATAGGATTTATGGAGAGAATTAGTGAATAAATTCTCAAGTGAGGCAGAACAAAGGGTTACCATATTTAATTGGACATTGCATAATTGTATATATGCCACAGAGACACTTTAACCTGAACCTTGGAACCTTAGAACAGAACTACTGATGTGTTGATAACAAACTAGTGATGGATTGTTCTTTGTCCTTAAGGTTTCTCTGAAATAGATTGTAAATGAAGTGAGATTACTGTTTTAGAGCTTCTTTTATTAAAATGTTAAATATGTATAGTTTCATATTAATATCCTCAGGTTTTTATTTCAAAATTGGGGAAGACAATAGCTTTAAATTAAAACTATCTAGTTTCAATTCATATTAGCTTTAAACCCACTCTCATTCTTATAAGATTATATGTTATCCTGTCTAGTACTGCCTGGTTCTTCACTTTCTCTGGAAATAGGGAAGTGGTTTAGTGGGCTGTTACAAGCTCAAAGAAAAGCATGAAACTAGAACTTGCTTGCGAAGGGAAGAATGGTACACAAAATGTCATTCTCAGGTAGTTCACATTTTACTGCTGCATAAAACTAAAGAAGTCAGTTACCTGCCTGCCCACCTACAGCCTCTTTTTCAAAGGGAAATTGCTCCTTCTCAAAGCTTTATTAAGTTATATGGGCTCTGTTCTGTACCATGTGACCCTTTCCTACCCTATCTACCAGATGCAACTGCAGCTTATGAGACTTGATTCAAAGGACACCAATTCATAGGTTTAATGGAGTCCCACTGGCTTAAAAATATAAGCTGGGTCAACTGGATTCCTTCCTTGGGAATTTAGAATTGAAAACTGAATGACTGTATTAAGGTTATTAAGTATGAAATGTTTGATTTCTTTACGTATTGACAGTTGATATCTCTGCCATTTCACTTTGACGGTTATTTTATTTTTATTGTGACGGTACATCCTCAGTCTTTCAAAAGCATGTTTTGGCTTGTGATTATCTTTCACATTTTTTTGTAAAGCAATTTTTGTGAAACCATGGATAAGTCAAAAATTTGTGTTATTTTCAAGTATGAGTTCTGTTATGGAACCAATGCAGTGCAGACAGCTCAAAATATTAACGAAATATTTGGGAAGGATATGACTAATGAACACATATAGTCGACGGTTTGACAAGTTTCATTCTGGTGATTTAACCTTGAAAATGAGCCATGTGGGTGACCTGAGACCAAGGTGTATAGTGATGAGCTGAAAGCTCCAGTGGAAGCAAATCCACCTCAACCTACACTTAAATTACAGCAAGGTTTGACATTACTAATCCAATAATATTGGACCATTTGAAACAAATCAGCAAGGTAAAGCAGCTGGATAGATGGATTCCACATGAATTAAATGAGTGTCAGAAGTGTCGTCTTGAAGCTTGCCTTTCTTTGCTGTCACAACATAAAGGTAAACCATTTATATTAATATACTGTATTGTTATGTGTAATGAAAAACAAATCCTTTTTGACAATTACAAGCATGCAGCACAATGGTTGAATAAAGATGAAGTGCCGAAACACAGTCCAAAACCAAATATTCATCAGAAAAAGCTAATGGTGTCTGTTTTGTGGTCCAGTGCTGTTATTATCCACTACGGCTTCATGAAACTTGGTTAATTCATTACAGCAGATGTGTACTGCAACCAACTGGATGAAATAATGAGGATGCATGTGATGAAGGAGCCGAGATTGGTCAATAGAGACAGGCCAATCTTCTTGCAAGACAATGCTCGACCACATGTTGCACAAACAACGCTGCTCAAACTACAGAGGCTGGACTTGGAAACTCTCTGCCATCCACCGTATTCACCAGACCTTGTAAACAACTGACTACCACTTCTTCTAGGCTTTGGACCACTTCTTGCAAGGAAAAAATATTCAATTCTCAACAAGATGTGGAAAAAACTTTTGTGATTTCATTGCCACTCGCTCTCCAGGCCTCTTTGCTGCTGGCATAAACAAGCTACTGTTAAGACAGCAAAACTGTGTGGATAGTTTAGGTGCATATTTTGATTAATTGTACTGCTTCTTGTTTGAGATATAATAAACTACAGTTTTGATTCAAAATCAGACATTTTACATTTAATGACCTAATAATAGTGGGACTCAAAGCTGAAGGTTCATGATGTAGAGAAAACCTAGGGTTCTGTTTGTAAACTGAGATTATAGGGTTTGGCTGGGGGAGAGAATGGAACAGATGTCATTCAGGAGATAGTTGCTATGAGGAAGCCTCTGTGGGGCACAATTGTGTTGCAACTCCTGCCTTTGGATTCCTGAGGGACACTTGTTGGAGCCTTTCAATTCTGCTCTTCCCTATCCCCTTTCTTGAGCTGGCTTGAATTTCTGTTCCTTGGAACCAGAAGAGCCCTAACCCTAATCCTCTCCAGCACTATTAGAGTTGCTTCAGTCACATGCCATGGCAGTAATGAGAATGAATTCATCTGCTGGTGGAAACACAATCTACATAAGGGGAGAACATTCCATAGTATTACCTTTTTTTTTTTTTTTTTTTGAGACAGAGTCTCACTCTGGTGCCCTGGCTAGAGTGAGTGCCGTGGCGTTAGCCTAGCTCACAGCAACCTCAATCTCCTGGACTCAAGCGATCCTACTGCCTCAGCCTCCCGAGTAGCTGGGACTACAGGCATGAGCCACCATGCCCGGCTAATTTTTTCTATATATTTTTAGTTATCCAGATAATTTCTATTTTTTTAGTAGAGACGGGGTCTCGCTCTTGCTCAGGCTGGTCTCGAACTCCTAAGCTCAAACGATCCGCCCGCCTTGGCCTCCCAGAGTGCTAGGATTACAGGTGTGAGCCACTGTGCCCGGCCAGTATTACCTTTTTTATTGCCAAAAATGCGGAGTTGGTAATGGGCTGCTCCAAACATTGACTTGGTTCTTGACATCCTGTAACTGATGAGGGTCCTTCAGTAATGAAGATGTCTTATTTACTGAGATGGGGGTGAGGAATCCAGAATTTCAGTTCACAGGGAGGATTTCCTGTTATATTCTTGAAGGTTGAGGGACTGTAGAAGAATCCCCATCTGATTTCTCCTTCACAGCCTTGAGCTCTGGCTACTGCCTACGAAAGCAGTTGTCAGAGTGAAGTGTAAATTCCCTATTATCTATACATCCACCTACTCAGTCATCCACTCTTCCTCCTCCCTCTCTCTCTTCATGCAGTCTTTCCCTCTCTCATCTTTCTCATCTACCCTTACTTTCTTCCATACAGATTTTGAGGAATATTCACTGTAATTTTTAGGAAGTCTACAAATTTCTAAAGACTTTGTAACTCCATATCCCAGGAAATCTTTCAATTTTAGAATGCATGGTTTTAAGAGCAAATCTGTGACTTATTTTACCTCAGACGACAAGAATTGAATTTCAACAGCCAATTCCCTTGCATGGATGATTATGGTTTCCATAGAAGCAAACTTAGAAACGGCTACAATTTTTTTCATTTTGATGAGGGCAGCAATAAATCTTGTGTTCTGCACACATTAGGCCTTAACGAATGAATCCAGAAATCTAAAAATAATTTCTGGTTTTTAGTCTAGGGCCATTACAAAGAGAAATCAAATAATAATGTTAATAGTCGACATTTCTATAGCCTTTTAGTTTGCAAAACACTTTTACATATATGATATGAAATATGCGACCTCTGAATAAAGCATTCATTGTATTTCAGTGAGAGAGCCGAGTGTTCAGTGAACTAAGCAACAGGCTAATGTAGAATGTACTCTTTTAATGTGTTGGGGAAAAATGCTTAAGAGGAATAAAAGCTGAATCTCAAACAGATTAAGTACTTGTATTACTTTCATATTGCTGCCCTTAACAATTACTACAAGCTTAGTAGCTTAAAACAACACAAGATTATCTTATTGTTCTGTAGGTTAGAAGTTGGGTAAGGGTCTCACTAGCCTAAAATCAAGGTATTGGAAAACTGTGTTCCTTTCTAAAGGCTCGAGTGGAGAATGTTTCCTGCTTATTCGGATTGTTGGCAAAATTCAGCTCCTTGTGGTTGTAAGACTGAGGTCCTCATTTTCTTATTAGCTATAAACTGAGAACTGTTTCCAGCTGCTAGAGGATGCTGCGCTCCTTGGCTTGTGGTCTCCTTCTTTCATCTTCAAAGTTAGCAAGGTGGGTTGAGTCCTCACATGGCATCTCTCTGACTCAATCTGGAAAAGATTTTCCACTTTTAAGGACTGATGTGATTAGATGGGGCACACCCACATAATCTAGGATAATCTTCCCATCTCAAGATCTGTAACCTTAATTATATCTGCAGAGTACCTTTTGCCAAATAAGGTAACATTCATAGGTTCTTGAGATCAGGTTGTGGAAATCCTTGGTAAGGGAGCTTTATTCTGTCACAGTGACTAACTTCAAATGTAAGTTTACTGATTTTGAATCATCAACTCTTTCACTGTAATCTCCCTCTACCCACCTCTTCCTCTCAAAAGGTCTTAAAACAGAAAACTACAATCATAACAAACCATTAGAAGGAAGACTAAGCACAGATGACCTGAATTTCATAAAAAGGCTAACACATCATTCTGTCATTTTAACTAAAATATGTGGTTTTTGTTTTTAGCTTTGCAACATTTTATAAAGAAGTACCTATCATTTAGATATTAACATTTTAACAATATTCAACTCCCTTTTCTTTTTTAATAAATGGAACATAAAATCTCTTCACCATAACTCCTTCTTGCTTCCCAGAGGTAATCATGATCATAAAGTCAGTGTGCTTTTAACTACACAGGAATATATATACACACATATATATAAGCGACATACATTATTTTTGCATTTTAGGATTTTAAGTAGTATACTATCAAACCTTTGGCAACTTACCTTTTTGCATATTGTTTTGGTATTCATTTTGATGCATGCAGATCATTGTAACTGTAGTATAATATTTCAATGTTTTTGATTATAGGGATGTTTTAGTCAGCACAGGCTGCCATTACAAAATGCCATAGACTGGGTAGGTTAAACACACACAAACAGAAACTTACTTTCTCACAGTTGTGAAGGCCAGAAGTCTGAGATCAGGGTGCCTGCATGGTTGGGTTCTGGTGGGAGCTCTCTTCCTGGCTTGTAGATGTCCACCTTCTTGCTGTGTCCTCACATGGTGAAGACAGCATCTCTCTGGTATGTCTTATAAAGACAATCTTTTCAAATCAGGAACCCACCCTTATTTAACCTTAGCTACATTTCCTGGCGCCCCCATCTCCAAATAGCACATTGGAGATCAGGGCTTCAATGTACAAATTTGGGGGAAGACACAATTCAGTTCATAACAAGGGGTGTCTATGATTATTTGGATTTTCTCAATGATGCATGTGATGAGACCCTCAGCTTGAGCAAGTACAAGCGAGGGGCTGGAGAGGAAGGGAAGAGTGTTAGCAAGAATTTGAGTGAAATTATGAACTTACTAGAGAAATACAGTAACACTGCTAGGCCCATTTGAGGTTTGTGGTCATGAATTTATAATCAAGTCTGTCCAACTGTGTGATTTCTCCAGCTTGTTTTTCCGATGTAGGAATAGAAAAGGCAAAAATATGAGAGTTCAGGAATGGAGTTTAGGGAAGTGAGGACAATAGAGGAAAGAGCAATGTTGTTGGAAGTTTTACAGAATGATTATGATGGTAAGGATAGAGGTGAATAGAGAAAGCTGTTTTTCAGATTTTGAAATATTTGCATCACGTTTAATGGCTGAGCACCCCAAGTTCAAAAATCCAAAATCTGAAATGCTCCGAGGACCATTTCCCTTGTGCATCATGCTGGTACTCAAAATTTTGGAGTATTTTGGATTTTTGGAGAAAGACACTCAACCTGTATACTTATAACTTATTAAGTTTGAAGAAATACAGCTAATTTAAATTATTCCTGAGGAATCTATAAACAAAAATTATGATGTACACTGTTAAAATCAGGAACACATCATTACTTTCTTGTGACTCAGGGTGAATCTGTATTATTTACTTATTTATTTATTTATTTATTTTTTTTTTGAGACAGAGTCTCACTCTTTTGCCCGGGCTAGAGTGAGTGCTGTGGCGTCAGCCTGGCTCACAGCAACCTCAAACTCCTGGGCTCAAGTGATCCTACAGCCTCAGCCTCCCAAGTAGCTGGGACTACAGGCATGCGCCACCATGCCCGGCTAATTTTTTTCTACATATTTTTAGTTGGCTGATTAATTTCTTTCTAATTTTAGTAGAGGCAGGGTCTCGCTCTTGTTCAGGCTGGTCTCAAACTCCTGAGCTTGAACAATCCGCCTGCCTCGGCCTCCCAGAGTGCTAGGATTACAGGCGTGAGCCACCGTGCCCGGCTGTATTATTTATTTTAAATTAACTGTTAGCAAAACGCAACATGGGGATACTTAAAAATGACATTGTATTGACTCTACCAATTATCTGCACATAATTTATGCAAAAATTTTAAGTATTTTTCTCTATTGTCACCTAATAAAGACACCTAATTTTTTATAGTAAGCCAACACACTTTCATATAATATCAATTAATTTTATTAGGCTGAAGAAACTATGTGAAATATGGCCAAAAATAATCATCATGCATTTACAAAACAATTGGTATATTATGAAATACTTGCTAATCAGAGTCAACTAATATTTATTGAGCACCTCCTATTTTCCAGGGTTAGAAAGATGTTACCTTACAGAATTCTCAAAATCATCCTTTTAGACAGTAGTATTTTCTATTTCACAAATGACAAAACTAAGCATCAGACCAAGACCTTGCTCACTGCCATAGGCAGTAATGTATTTAATGATATTGACTGCCAATTTCAAGAAAATGTATCTATTTTTCAAATTTGTGTTACCACAAAGTCTTCACTTTTCCATTTTTCTTAAATTCCTGTAGACATAATCAGTATTTTTATTTATATCACCATCACTTCTCTTTCCTAAGAGAAAACCTTTGTCTCTCTAGGGTCATCACCATTTATAATTTCTTGCTTATAAATTCTAATAAAATATATATAACTGTATAAATTGTTTTGACACTTATTTTGATGCACGTAGATTTTAACTATTGCAACGATATTTCATTGCTTTGGATTATAGGGATGTTTTAGTCAGCACAGGCTGCCATTATAAAATAACATACACTGGGTAGCTTAAACAACAGAAACTTATTTTCTTACAGTTCTGGAGTAACACAGTATTCCTCTATTATTCTGGAATTTAAAAATGACACGAACACACATATCAAAAGCTACACCTGCTAAGAAATAAACTATGATTTCTAAAATATACTTACATATATTTAAAATTAACCTAAAATTTTTGGTTTACAAATATAACTGTATAAATACAGGATGTTAAGAAGCTGAAATGACTATGTATTATGATGGTTAGCCATGTATAAGGTACTGAAATATACACTTTTTAAAGTTTGAAGTACCCCTCCTAAGAACTGGGTTAATGGGTGACTCCTTATTTTAGTTTAACTAGATCAAAAGATGTATTTTACTTTATATTACAGATATACAACTATAGCCAAAAGGTCAAACAACACAGAATTCAATAAATATTGAGGATAACCCAATAGTTAATATTATCAAATTCTAGCCAACTTCCAGTATTATGTATGTATATATTATCTTAAAGAAAACTGGTTCTAATAAAAGTATCTTAATAAAAGGGAACTATAAAGAAACAGACTATTAGAGAGCTAGTAAATTCTCTTATTTTACAGATTAGGGACTGAGGCTCAATCTTGGTCAGTAACTTGCCCAGGTCATATGCCAGTGGTAAAACCAGGACTGATTCCTGAACCTGACTTCTATTCTAGGCTCTTTTAACCATATCTTTGTTCTCTCGTGTTATGACTATCATGTTTTCACCATATCTTAACTTTAATTTAGAAAATTATCAAGTAATAAAACTTGTTCTCTTCAGTCCAACAATTATTTGGGTTTTCTAAAAAATGAGCATTATAAGAACAGGATGCAGTTCCTAACATTAGACAACTCTCATAGGTTCATTAAGATGCAATCTTTATACAGTAAAAAGTTCACTTTACATATAATTTGGTTTGGCTGGGAAAGCTTATTTAATAGTCACAGCTTTAAAACATCTTTACTCTATATCATTGTCACTTCATATGTTGTAAAATGATTTTCAATAATCTTGACATTTTCTTCAGACAGCCAGTTTTCCTGCTTCAGCTGCCTTACAAGAGCTTCCAAAGACTTCAATCTTCCTAGAGTTTGCTGTTCTTGTAGCTCAAGAAGAGTTATCTTGGAATGTAGCTTAGAGACTTTCTGCCAAAGATGTTCCTTATTTACATCTTGTCTGCAGTAAGAATGTTCAATTTGTAAAACTTCCGTCCCATAGTCTACATCCTTATATAAAGAGTCTTCAATGTCTGAGTCCTCCATTTCCATGGTTTCTTTTTGGGTAGATATAAAAGAATTAACTGCAGGTTTAGAATTTTCTGCAGGTACAAAAATGGCAATAATAGATTCTTTATTTGTGCTTAATTCTTCAGCTGTTTGATTAATTGTGCCGAATAAGAATGGCTTTTCCTGTGGTGACTTAACTTCCACGGAATTACTGGTTAAGCTTGGATTAGCAAGATGATTGGTAGTTATTTCAAGCACTTCCTGGGTTTCTAAAGACTGATGAACACCTTCTGAATTGGAAGTTGTCAAAGTAATAGTTGTAGAATTTAGATTCTCAAAAGATGTGTGAAAACCACCTATACCTATATCTTGTTTAACTGCTGTTTCCAAGGTAGATTCTGGTTTTCCCGTATCTTGTTTAACTGGATTAAGAGTTAACATGTTATTTTGTATACTTCCTGTTTTTGGAGCTTGTGGCTTCAACAAAGCAGATGAATCAAGTAATTCTGCACGTTTGGGGGGCATATCTGTGTTAACTACATTTTTATTTGCCTCATTTAATGCGAATGATTCTTCTGACTTGGCTTTTAGGCATACTTCTTTCTCATTTTCCAATTTTTTCTTCTGGGTTTTTTTTTTGGAAGGATCTTTTCCCTAGAAAATAATATTTTCAAATTCTGAAAAAGATAGCCTTTACAGGCATTCTCTTACTAGTTAGTGCTGACTACAACTTGGAGCAGTATACTGGCCAAGAAAATGTATTCAATTTAAAAAATGTTCTAAGTCTATAGCAAATATACCTTAAAGTGTTTTTAAAAAAGCATTAAACCCATTTGATATATGATGAACATTTCAGATCAAAAGACCAGTAAAAAACTTATTAACTCATGTTAATAACTTAATAATAATGTATCATTTGCTTCTCTTGAGCTGTGCTCCATGACCATTTAAATTTTTAAGAAGTTATCACACCTTTAGCAAAAGCACAAATTAGTGTTCCTTTTTCTCAAATATTTGTTTTCCCAAGTTACCTTTCCCTTTCACTCTCTTTACCTGATCACCTGCCACCCTGCTCAGCATTACCCGTCTCCCCTACCCCCAATACCTGATTGTCTTCAGGCAAAGAAAATATTGTTGGAACTGCAGTTTGTTTTAAATATCGAATACCCCATCTGATGTCAAGAGAGTCAGGAGTAAAATGGTCACTACACAGGAACTGGTATTTACTGGGAACCCATGAATCTCGTTTCATATTCTTTAACCACTTTTCAAGTCTTTCCTTGTCATGTAGAGGAAATCTGAAATTAAAAAAAAAAAAAAGGAAAGAAAAAAGGGAAAATTTTGCTATATTTTTACAGTTTTGCCATATTTCTGACCTACATATCTAGGTAACCTATGCATTCAGTGCTACAAGAGCAATGCATCCATCCCTACCAAATAAGAGCGTCTTCATAACAACTACTATCATCTCTGCAGTGAAAGAACTAAGATATAAGATATGTAGCCAAAGCTTTTGTCTGAGAAGAACTGAATACATTCACAGTGCTTTTAAGCAAAATATGTGTTCTTATAAAGGATAAAAATCTATTCCTATTTTCTACAAATTATGTTCCATTTTTACTTTATTGTATAGTTTGCCTAGAACAAGGAAAGAACTTTTTGTAAATTACAAATTCCTATCCAACGTATTTCACACCAATACAAGTCAAATGGTTTGTCATCTATAATTCAAGGTATTGAGCTTTAGCCTCTTACTTATATTAATATTTTTAAAATAAGGAAATGTTATTTCAAATGATTTAGCTGAATAAAATGAACATTCTTATAAAACTAATATTCTATTCTCTTTACTGGCATCAGCCTCACTCTACTCATATGTAATTTAGTCTAATATTACCAGATTTCTATAACCAATGGACTGAGAACTCCAAAATTCAAGTTCTAAAAGAGAAACTCTGATATAAGAATTAAACATGTAAAAAAGGATGGACTCAGATATTTTATATGAAACAAATCAAATATAAAAGATAAAGGCAAGACAGTTCTCTATACATTTTGTTCCTGTACTGACAAGAACCTGGATTTAGAGTTGGTGCTAACATATTGTAATATGTTTTACAGACAAAACTAGACTAATGGCAGAATGTGATAGAAAATTTTTGCTACTAAATAGGTTTGGGTTAATGTGTATTAAACACTAGTTGACCATGGTTTATATTTCATTTGATAATGTTCCAAGAATGCAGTCCAAGACATATACAACATTAACAATTTCCTGTTTTTAAAAAATAGCAAAAACATATGGTTTCTATATAAAATGTAGCCGTTGTATATTCCTTCCCCCTAACCACTTAGTTTATGCATGATTTTTCTAAGTTTTGGTAACTTTATAAGATGCTAGGTGAGTCTGGGTACTTTGTTGGAAGTAATTTTTAATCTTGACATCCTTACATGGAAAAATCAGATGAAATACCTTTGGAAGTTCTCACCATAGAAACAGCATTAGTACGAGGTTTGAAAATATTTTAACCTTACATATATCAATAACTTAGGTTTTAAGTATGACAGGCATAACCAGAAAAAGCATTAAAGGCAAAAATAATTTTCTTTTAGAGGACCTGAATTCTGCTAGCCATAAGTAAGAGCATACCTTTTGTTACATCAAAAATGAGAATATGCCTTTTACGATAATGTTTATGTAAATTCATGTATAAGTATGCTGTTTGCAAATTATTTCCATTACACCTATACGCTAAGTTATCAAATCATTAGTAAAATACACTTTGCGAATATCCTTGGTAACTGGATTTCCTCAACAGGTAAATCTCTAAGAAATCTATAGTATGTTTCCTGAATAACTTATTATCTTTATATTGGTTTAAAGTGTTTGATAATTTTGTTTCACTGTCTTACGTAATTCTGAATAAAGTATAAGATAATCAATATAAACTGGACATTATATGTATATATCAACTGAGTTTCCAAATGCATAAAAATTTATACTATAGCTTGCTATAGTGTTAATATGAGTAAATTCAATTCTTCAAGTTTGGTGCTATTGGGGAATTTTTAAAACTAAATCAATTTTTATTTTGTGAATTATACATGGAATTTTAAAAACCCATAAAAAATTCCACTTTCATTAAACTCCCATTTTGAAAAAAAATCTTTATAACTCACTTAGCACTTTTTTTTCCTTCTTAAAAACATTAACTATGAGGGCCACCAAAATTTCAAATTTTTAGTCTGGCGTTATGCTCTTCACCAGTATCAAAGGCCAAATAAATCTGGGAAACATGGGGCTATATCGAGTTCAACATAATCTTTTGCTAGAAACCTCAGAGTTAGATTTTTTCCTCCCAAAATCTCTCTTTGCATCTTGAGGAAAGGCTTCAGAGGTGACAATCCTGGTAAGAATGCCAGGTGGTGTGAATTACTTGGTGTTACCAGGTTTTTTTCCATTACTTAAGATACTCATTAGTTTATCATTAGTGAATGAGAGCTTCAGGTCTAAAGTAAAATGAGCTTCACCAAATAATTGGAGAAAATCTGAAGACAAGACAAGACAACTAGGTTAGACCTAAATGAATTGTTTTTAAATACAAAAAAGTGAAATATTTTAAATATGTTGATCGTCATAGGCTTTTTATATACATTAAGCATGTACTACCTGCAAGTACTGTTTTACCTCTTTACACTTTAAGTGTGAATTAAGTACTACCAATATCTCCACTTTATAGACGAGAAATCTGAGGCACCAAGAGCTTAAATAATTTGCAGGTCATTCAGCTATAAAGCAGTGCAACCAGGATTTTAATCTACTAACAGCCTGGCTTTGGAGCCTGGATTCTTAATTATTATACAATACTGCTTCCATGTTCTTCTGAATAAAAATCAGTACTGAATAGCTTCGTGGAAATATTTTGTGGCTCTAGTTATTCAAAATAACAGTTACCTACCCTGTTCTCTGTACCAGTGAAGAGTATATACAGCTCTGAGCAGAGAACAGTTTATAATTCTGGCTCTGACACAAAACTTTCAAGTTCGGTTACCTAATCTTTCTGGGACTCAGTTTCCTCAGGAGAAAGGTGGGATTATTTTATATTTATGCAACCTAACTCATAGGCAGTGTAAATGAACTTTGAGTGCACCTTCCCACTTCACAGGTTTGATGTACCTTAAATGGTGGTTAATATTTCAGTGAAATGAGGTCAGGAGAGGCGGGGAAAAGGCTCTGAAAAGCAGACTTAACTGCGCAAACTTGACTGTTTTCTTTTTAACACCCGAACAGGCCCCTATGCCTCGCCACCAGCCCGGCGTCCTCGCTCACGAAGGGCATTGCTAGGTAAACTGAACTCAAGCCTTCATGCCCTTCTCCCGTGCAGAGACCAACCACGTCTGGAGTGCTGAGGACTAATTTTTTAGGGCAGACAGGAAGGAGGTACACAAGCCCAAAGGCCACAGCACCGCGAACCAAAGGCTAGGCTGGCGCTTCGGCTCCTGGAGCAACTTACGGGTAAAAACTCAGCTTCCGGTCTTTATTGTTTCGTCCCCGGCGGTTCTTACAGCAAATCGCTGCGCAATAGCGCGGCATTGCTCGGATGAGGCCCCGGGAGACCGGGACCAGCGAGGGGGACAGGCCACCCTCCTCTCTGAGGCGGAGCCCCAGGCCCAAGCCGCCTGATGCACCGCGCCTGCGCCGGAATCTGACCGGGAAAAAGCCGCCTCTACCCTCGATCCACTTCCGCCTCCACGGGCTTCAGCCCCGCCCTTTCGAGGGTTGGGGCCGGAAGTGACGCACAGGCTGAGCGGCAACAACAGTTTTCCACGTGCGCGTAGGGCGCAAGGGTCATGTGGGAAGGCGAGAACCAATAAGGAAACGTTTCGTGTAGGTTTTCTCCTGAGGTGGTGGCTCCTGCGGAGGCCGCCCGCCAGAGGGGAGCGGGCTGAGGGACTTGCTGGTGGCTGCGGGAGCGCGAGGTCCGTGTGCGAGCGGCAGTGGGGCGCGCGCGAGCTCCGGGAGGCCGGGGTAAGGGGCCGAGCCCGAGCAGCCGAACCGACCCGGTCGTCAGCATCGCCGGCGCCTCCGCTCTGTGGAGAAGCCCCAGCAGCCTGAGGGTGCGGATGAGGGACGAGGCCGGGGTCGTGGGGAGGGGAGTTTGGAGCTTCCCGGGAGCCCAGGCCTGTCTTTGTTGGCCTGCTCGGCTGAGGTGTCCTCTTCAGTGGCTTCGAAAGGGAATAGAGGGAAGGAGATTAGTCGAGCCACGGAGCGTTTTGTGCTTTGGGTAGTGCCGCTGGCTTTCTCGGGCATCGGACAGCTCCTCCTAGGACTGGACCCCGGGCCGCGAGGAGCCCCGACGGCGTGGCCTGGACGGGCAAGGCGTGTGCCTGTCGCCTTTGGGTTGTTTGGACGGCCCAACCCAGCCGGTCACCGGCGCTGGGGAGTGAGGCCCAGCCTGCTGACCGGCAGGTTAGTCGTGGGAATGAGAAGTCAGTGTAATACCAAAGTTAGTTTGCTAAGAAAGGGTCAGATGTTCCACTTGAAACCGTGGAATAACGCTCATTAAACCAGTAAGGTGCCTCTGTCAGTTTTAGATTCGCCCTTTGACTAGGGAGCAACCTGCAGTCCAGGCAGCGTCCACAGGATACGCTCCGTTTGTCGTCTTTAAACCAGGAGGTTGTACTTGATCTTTGGTACCCGTGACTATGAGTAACTCTCTGGAAAGAAGTAATCCACCTGCTAATTACACTCAGAAAAGGCCACAGGAGGGGAAGGCAGGCAGTTTCCACAAACCACAGTGTCTTTCGTCAGACTTGTTCTGTTATTACAGGTTATTAAGGACTCCTGTGGTACAGTATTCAAAAAACAGGGTCACTTCGTTTTGACTCTTGAGTCATTAAACATACATTGTCAAGAATTCTAAGTGAAAACTCCTTTAATGGTTTAAAAGTAAGAGAAATATTTTAACTACTGAGAAGTTTGAAAGTAAGAATTTAACTTTATCTGGAGTACAAACTATCAAAGTCCACTTTTCTGGCGGCCTTAGAAATCTTAAATTCTATTAATTATGAGTTTTGAACAGAACGTATTTATTTATCCATGTTTCTTTGTTAAACATTTGCGATCTTATATTTTTAAAAAATATGTTCTATTGTATTGTCAGTATTGTGATATTAAGTTCTCTACTTGCAGTCCTTGGCTCACCTTGCTTAAATGACAGCTGAATTGGTGCTTTTTTAGGGAGAGAAGATTACTGCTAATTAGACATACTGAACTATTTACCTTATTAACCCCTCAGAATATGAATTCTTGAAAGGAAGATTTGGATCCTTTAAAATGTTATTCGAATCCTCCACCCTTTTTTTTTTTTTTTTTACACAATGCTTATGATGAGTCTTCAATATTATAAAAATCAGTTACTGAAAAGTTGGTCTTCTCTGTGTATGGCCAGGGTATTAGTAGAAGGGCAAAGGCAGAAAAGATTTTTCTCAGTTTGGTTGAATTCTATTAATATTTGCTCTCAACAAGGTTAAGCTAATTTGGAAGTTATAAAACCTGTATAAGTGAAATAATATGTGAACAGGTACAAGATAAACTACATGCTTAACATTTTGATACTGCATTAGGTTTACCTTATATCCTAAAGTTTTACTGGGTTTCTTTTAAAAGAAAAAAGTCTTAGATTAACTCATAAATAAAATTTTTTTCTTTTCTTTTTTAGGATATTAGACATGGCTACTCCCCAGTCAGTTTTCATCTTTGCAATCTGCATTTTAATGATAACAGAATTAATTCTGGCCTCAAAAAGCTATTATGATATCTTAGGTGTGCCAAAATCAGCATCAGAGCGCCAAATCAAGAAGGCCTTTCACAAGTTGGCCATGAAGTACCACCCTGACAAAAATAAGAGCCCTGATGCTGAAGCAAAATTCAGAGAGATTGCAGAAGGTAAATAAATGACTGTCTCTGAAGTCTCATGGGTATTAACTAATAAGGAGAACGATAGCTAAGAAGTGTGTATATATTTGAAGGTTTTGCGAAGATGGGTGGGGGAGTGGGATTTACATATAAGTGGAGAGATTCTCTGAGATTATTTTCTCCTGACATACTTTGATTCCTCAATGAATGTACGAAGGATAGTAGATAATTTTATTGGTATACAGATCTAAAAATGCTGAAAATCTAGTATTTCACTCTATTATTTATAAAATCAATGTTGCTTCTGTTACAAAAGGAATTTCAGCTACCTCTAATTCTTATCAACTAATTTACGAAACACAGTATTTTACTATATAGATTAAATATAAAAAAATTAAAATAGACTCTAACATGCCTGATTTTCTTCTTCACTTGATGTATGTTTCAAAGCCGTATTTGTCTTTAAAGAAAAAGTTGAATCAAGTTCTGACTTAAGACTAGTTCGAAAACAGATTGTATTTCCTGAGCATTCAGTAATTATTGGTGGGTAGAGGTAACTGATTAGGGAATTAGAATGAAGCATTTACTTCAACTAGTAAGGAAGTAGATAAAATCTTAATTCTTATTAATTGGTTATATTTGACTATTTAATTCTTTAATACAAGTAATGGTTTCACACACGTAGTACGAAGATTAAAGAATTCCATAATTATTGCCCACATGTTTATTTTAGTAATGGTAGCATTCATTTAATAAATATTTATTGGGTATTTACTAGAGGTGGCATTGTGCTAACTGCTGATAATACAGCAGTGAATCAGACAAAAAGTCTATGCCTTGTTTTATAACTTTTCATTTTTAACTTAGTGCTTATGTTTGTAATGTTTTGGTTTACTGTGATTTGAAATTCTTCCCTAAAATACTAGTTGAATTCACTTATTTGAAGAGATTTGAATATATGTAATTTTGAATATTTTACCTTCAGTTACTAAAGTATTTTTGTCTCTTTCAGCATATGAAACACTCTCAGATGCTAATAGGCGAAAAGAGTATGATACACTTGGACATAGTGCTTTTACTAATGGTAAAGGACAAAGAGGTAGTGGAAGTCCTTTTGAGCAGTCATTTAACTTCAATTTTGATGACTTATTTAAAGACTTTGGCTTTTTTGGTGAAAACCAAAACACTCGGTCCAAGAAGCATTTTGAAAATCGTTTCCAGACACGCCAGGATGGTTCCAGTAGACAAAGGCATCATTTCCAGGAGTTTTCTTTTGGAGGTGGACTGTTCGATGACATGTTTGAAGATATGGAGAAAATGTTTTCTTTCAGTGGTTTTGACACCAATCAGCACACAGTACAAACTGAAAATAGATTCCATGGATCTAGCAAGCACTGTAGGACTGTCACTCAACGAAGAGGAAATATGGTTACTACGTACACTGACTGTTCAGGACAGTAGTTCGTTTTTTTTCTGTTCTCACTAAACCCAACTAGTTGACTCTTCCTCAGTGTCTTTGATGCAAAATAATTTTCTGTGAACTATTTTGACAAATGCATGATTTCACTTTAAACAACTTGACATAGCTGTTAAATATATTTAAGTTTTTGACAAATTCAGCAACATTCAGCTAGTAGGCAAAATGCTAAATTATTAATTTCCCTGATTAGGAAAGATTCTTTAAAAAAAGATGTAATTCTGCCTAGTCCTTTTTCTGTACCTGCCTTTGGGCTCACCAATGTGGCCAGTTTTATTACCAAGAACAGATTGCGTTTGCCTGATATATATATTTAAAGATTAAACTTTAAAAAGTTACTGTAGACTTAAATTGTGTGAACTTGAATGATTTTTGCAGTGAAACCTTTACTAATGTATAATTGCATGCTCTGTAGCAGCTGTGACTTGGGTCGCTAAATGTACATGAAACTGTAATTGAGTTATTCAGCAAAGGAGAACAGTATCTTGGTTAATTGCCACTGAAAGCTTTAGAAAGGGGTGGTTTGATATTTAACACAGAACCATGCTTTTCTACAGTAAAATTGGGGTAAAAAATGATTTTATTGCTTATAGTCTTTTGGGGTGGAAAAAAGTTGAAAACTTAGGAAATATTGCCAAGAGATTGTTACGTGTTTGGTCCCTGGCTAAAAATAATTTTGTAGTGTTGAAATCATAGCTACTTATACATCTTTCACGTTTCTTTCTTAGTTTTTGGCACTCTAGGTTTTACTATGGTTTTTGTATGTGTGTGTAGTTCCTCTTCTTTGTACTCATCTAGAGATTGACTGATACCTCATTCTGTTTGTAAAACCAGCCAGTAATTTCTGTGCAACCTTATTATGTGCAATATTTTTAAATCCTAAGAAATGTGTGCTTTTGTTTTCAAATAGACTTAATTTTCTTTAGTTCTGCACTTTTCCACATTATACTCCATATGAGTATTAATCCTATGGATACATATTAAAACTAGTAAATGTCTCATACAACATTGTATGTGAGTGAGAGGAATATAAATATTTACAACCTGATATTCTTTGTCGTCATTTTATCATTAAAAGTTTATTAAGCAACTCTGGAGGCATGGAGGATATATAAGCAATGGGGCTATGCTGATCAAAGGCCGTATTCCTGGAGTTACTTTTAACTAACCTGAAAACCCTGATAGGATCTTGTTTAAGTACCATTTGGTAATTTCTGTTGCTTTTATATCATCCCTCACAAATTTTGGTAGCTCGAAGATTTTGTTAATTATGATTTTGTTGTGTTTGCTTGCTAGGAGCAAGTTGTTCATGCCACAGTTTTTTCCCTTTTTAGGCCAGGTTGGGAAAAAGCAGAGACTTTCCACAAAGGTGTATTCGTTATTCATCTTTAATTTGAAAACTATTAAAATGAATTTATTGTATTTATGTACCCTACTTATTTCCTAGAAGTTATACCTACTAGTTAGTTTTGTTGATAATAATGAAATAGCCATATCTTGAATTTTGGGCTGAGGATTATAGCATATTAAACAACAAATGAGGCCCCCCCAAAATTCTCATTTTCAAATGAAGATTAAGGATGCATTTTTTTTTTGTTGTTAGCATGTGTCTCCTTTTTTCCTAGGCCTGGTAGTCTTGTTTTCCCCATTCTGAACATTTATTTTGATCTCCTCTTTTCTAACCTTCCTTTTGTCTGTTGGGTGTAATTTTTGCAAGGAAAAATGGACTCTGAATCATTCAAACTGAAGACACAAAGTATCGATATTGGTAATCTGTAGGTGTGTGTGTGTGAGGAGTTTGAAACAAGCAATTGGAAATTAGACTAGTAATACAAAAGTTTCCCCAATAACTTAAATTTTTTTCTTCTTTATAGTTTGTACAGATTGTACAGAGAAAATGGGAAACTTCTGTAATTGAAGAAATAACCAATAAAATAGGTTAATCTTTACCTCCTGCACAAGTGACCACCTATGAAGTTTATCAAAGTGGTTTTCTTTTTTCCTTCTGGGTAAACTAGTAATTTTCATATTATGACTTCTAATCATTTTCTTGAACTAAGTTCTCTAACTCTTCAATATTCCTGGTTTGACTATGTCTTGAATTGGATGCAATCGGCATGTAGTAGGCATGTGATGCGTTCCGTGAGAATTCAGTCACCCAAGATCAATTAAGAATTTGTACATTCCTGAGGTAGTTATTTAAATTTTTTGAAACAGATTTTTGTTGAACACACTAGAGGAAAATGAGATCATTGCCAAATGAAATAAAGAGAAGATTGGTACCAGCAGTAGGTCTCTAAAGTTTTTATATTTTTTATGTTAATGCTGGCAGCTTCAGTTCCAGATGACAGGTTGAATATAGTCAGTCATGATTGTTTTTCTCCCTCTTGATCCCAATGAAATAAAATATAAGAATGAAGGCATGAAAGTGTTGGAAAACAGCAGCCAGAAGTTTTGAGACAATATCAGGAATGTATAAAGCAAAAGGATTCGGATTAGAAGAGAAATCAGAAAAACCATAGTGTGTCCTGGAGAAGGTTTTAAGTATCAGAATTGGGTGAGGGTGGTGAGGAACAGGCCAGAGTTCAGTTATGTTAATTAATCGAAGGACTGCATTGGAAACTCCTGCGCTTTCTCTTCCGTCCAGGTAAACAGTTGTCAGAAGTATAATAGCTTTTTCCTCAGGCTAGGGACTAAGAACAACTCTTGAAAGAAAGGGATTATTTTGAGAGAGGCTTCCCAGTGAGAGGTTTAGGGTGTGATATGAAGGCCCAGTAGAGACCAAGTGAATTTTCACTTGGGGGTGAAGAGAGTGCTGGTGAAAAATGACTACACTCCATTCTCAGAGACTTAGGCACAGTGGAATGATAACCTTCGGCATGCTGGCCACATACTCAACCTGTGGGCACCTGCTGGTTAAGAAGCTCAGACAACCTACCCAGAATCAAAGCTATTCAAAAAGCAGATCTAATACAGACATAGAATAGCTGAGGAAACTTCTTTTTCAGCTATCTGTGCAATTTGATGTAGTCTTTATAAACATGTACAGATATCCAAGAAATATCAGACATTTAAGGAAAACTAACAGCAGGGAAAAGAAGCTCCAACAGCCAACAACCAACATTGACAGAAAGAAATGTAATTCAGGATTGAAAGATAATTTAAAATTCTAGTATTATCAGATGTATTGCATCAATAAATCAGGCATAGGTTCTTGTCTTAACCCACTTACTTGGGGATTTCCTTCCATGTAATGATAGTATCAGATGAAGTAATATGAATTTACATGTAGTTTACATTTACATCAGCTATGACCAGTCAATGGGAGATAGCAGACGTACAGTACATATGTTCCCTAGGATGCAGGCCTTCTTTGGCCTACAAAATTCATATTCTTCCTCTTATCTCAATTTTGCTACTCAACTCCCTCCCCAGCTTCTCTCCAGACTTTGCCCTAAGGTGGAGCTACCTAGATAATCTATTGTGCAGTTTTATTTGTGGTAATTCATTATAATACACCAGGAGGGGTGAGCAGGGTGGTGGGGGTGATTACATACTTGTGGAAGGAAATAAGCACAAATTATATGAATAAATTACTATATAAGTTGATTAAAGTATGGGAAAAAATGTGTAGCACAGGGGAGGAGAATTGGGAGGGCAGTCAGGTTAAGGATGTGTAGCAATTTTTAACAGGCTTGTCAGTGTAAGTCTCAGTTTGTCTAGAGACTTGAAGGGAGTTATTTGTAAGGAAGGCAGAAGCATTTGTGAGAAGTTCTGGGAAAAACAAAGAAGCCAGTATAGCTGGAAGCCAGTAAGCAAACCAGAGTAGTGAGAGATGAGTTCATAAAGGTAAGAGGGATTTGAAGCAGCCCTACAGATCATGTAGGGCCTTGCCAATCTCTGTAAAGGATTTGGCTTTGGAATGTGATGTGATGGCTGAGTTTTGAGTAGAAAACTGACTTGATCTTTTAAACATTTACAAAGGATCACTCCAGCTGCTGTGTTGATAATAGACTATAGAGGGGCAATGGTGGAATAGGGAGACCAGTTTGGAAGCTATTTCAGTATTCTAGGATGAGAAATTGTTGCAGCCTGTGCACCATGCCAGGGTAGTAGTGGAAGAGGTGGGAGGTGGTTGGATGCCAGATGTATTCTTTAAGTAAAGCGGCCAGAATTTGTTTATGGATTAAATGTAGACATGAAAGAGGAGAGAAGTATGATTCTATGCTTCATGTTCTAAGTGACTGGAATGATAGAGTTGCTTTTAACTAAGATGGAGAAGGCTGCAGTAAGAAGACATTTAAGAGGGAAAATCAGAAGTTTGGTTTGGACCTACTGGATTTGAAATGATGAGTTAGGTGGGTGGAGATATGTCTGGAGTTTGGGAGAGAGAGCTGAGCTGGAAATGTCCATTTTGGAATTGTCAAAATATAGATGATATTTAAAATTTTGAGGCTAGATAAAATCACCAGGGGAATGTATATAGATATAAAAACAGCAAAGAACTGAGCACCCAGGTACTCTAAAATAAAAAATACAAGGAAAAAATGAGCAATCTACAAAGGTAATTGAAGCAGTCAGTGAATTAGGAATTTTGTGTCTTGGAAGAAAGTAAAATAAGTATATCAAGAAGTAGAAAGTGATTAACCTTGTAAAATGCTACCACTAAGTCCAGCAAGATGATGACTGAGAAGAGACCATTGTTTTTTTAGCAACACAGATGTCAAAAATAACCTTGACAAGACCAACTTCTATCAAGTGGTAAGTGTATGCCTGACTGGAGAAGGTTTAAAACAGAATGGTAGCAAAATCAAGTGCTCTTAAAGAAATTATTTGAATAAGAATTTATAGCGAAAACATTTCTGGATAGAATTTTTAACATGGACATTTTAATAGAGTTTAAGTTATGGTTCCATCTGTGTAGCAACAGCTTATTCTTTAGAATGATGTTCTACAAGAATAAGCATGCTATGAAAAAAATTATGTTCAAATAAATTTCTGAAAGCTGGATTAGGATTTAAACCTTGTTAAATATGTTTCTTTATAGGTGGGTGCTATGATCTGAATGTTTATGTCCCCCCACCAATTTGTATGTTGAAATTTTCACTCCCAAGGGAATGGTATTAGGAGGTGAAGCCTTTGGGCTGTGATTAGGTCATGGGGCACAGCTCTCATGAATGGGATTAGTACCCTTATAAAAGAGGCCCAGGGGAGACCATTCTCTGTTCCCCTAACCACGTCAGGTTAGAATGAGAAGATCTATGAGGAGGAGGCCTATCACTAGACAGTGAATATGCTAATGCCTTGATCTTGGACTTCTCAGACTCCAGAACAGTGAGAAATAAATTTGTTTTTTATAAGCCACCCAGTCTATGGTATTTTGTTATAGGAGTCTAAATGGACTAAGACAATGGGCTGCTTGGAGCTCTCAATATAGTAATCTACATTGTGAATCTTTGGTAGAGATGCCAAGTATTGTTTACCAAGCTTACTGGACCATGGAAACATTTTTACTAAGTACTCTTAACCATATCTAAATGTCTCTTAACCATATCTAAATGGTAAAAGCTTGGTAAATACTGGCCTAAATAAAACTGAGTAAAATATAATATTTAATAAATCTTTGGAGCATATGCATGAACACATGTCAAAGCAAGTATCATAGCATATATTATGCCAATATTTGTGTTGCCATTATCAAAAAAATATGTATTTGAATGAACTATGATTGAAAAAGATTATGCCATCAGAGCCCATTATGATTTCCCTTAGTCTAGCCTATATTTCATCAATATGCTTTTCTTCTTCTGATGACTGCTCTAGCTACTTGAATAACACTGTTTCTTCAGGACTATTTGGCACTTACGATAGCCATCATCAAGCAATTATGAGAGGATAATTTATGAAAATGAAAAATATTTTATTCTCCCAAGAAAATAAAAGCTAGTTATTGTTACAAAAGTGTATTTTAAAAACAAGACAGTATTTGAGGACAGAAGAATCAGGCTGTGACTATTAAGATAAAGGGCAAATCACTCTTACAGTCTGCTATGGTTTGGATGCTTATCCCCTGCAAACCTCATGTTGAAATTTGATACCCCAAATTGGAGGTGGGGCCCAATGGGAGGTGTTAGGGTCATGAGGGCAGACCCCTCACGGGTGAGTGAGTTCTCACTCTATTATTTCCTGTGAGAGCTGGTTGTTAAAGAGAGCCTGCCGCCTTCCCCTGCTTGCTTCCTCTCTTGGCATGTGATCTCTGCACATGCCAGGTCCCCTTCACCTTCTACTGTGAGTGGAAGCAGCTTGAGGCCCTCACCAGAAATGGAGCAGAATCCAGCTCCATGCTTCTTGTACAGACTACAGAACCATTAGCTATATAAACCTCTTTTCTTTATAAATTCCCCCGCTTCAGGTATTCCTTTATAGCAACACAATATGGACTAAGACCCAGTCTAATCCTTTTACTAATTGGACCAGTATTAGCAGATAGTAATGTCGAATAGGTTCTGACAGTTGAGTAGTGAATTAAAGTATTTCTAGTCAGTGAGGCATGGAATACACACACACACACACACACACACACACACACACACACACACACATACAACCCTGTGCTTATTTTTGGTGAAATATCCTTTGGCTTTGCAAAATAATGGGGTGAATAGAAACAGATCAAAATACTAATATAAGTGAATAATTATTCACAGGGTTTTCCTGGAATTAACTGATTTTTTTTACTTTGCATATATGCCTGAGTCAAAAATTACTGATCTTGTTTTTATTAATAAAACTTTGTCATAAACTTTTATAATAAAGTTTCTGGTAAGTGCCAACAAAATGGTTTTGTGTTGTGAGAGAACACAAAGGATTCACCAAAGAATAAATCATTACAAAAGGGTGAGAGGAAGGGATAGAGAGAGGATGAGAATGAAAGGAGAGGAACGGAAAACACCAAATTTAGAAAAGCAACGTATAGAGCTTTGCTGGAAATAGTCACAGAGAAGCAAGCAGTATTTGGTGGGGAAGTAGAGCCAAAAGAAGTTTCCCTACAAAGTAACAATAATTAGTTTAACAGATTTCTGCGAAATAATACCAGATGCTGAAGTCAAATGGAGCAACGTCTTCAAAGATTTGGGAGGGAAAAATGCTTTTGAGTTTGGAACTGAACAGATACATTATTAATAGAGGATGATACCAAATAAAGGCATTTTGAAAATAGAAGAACTCAAACATTACCACCTATATACCCCTTCTGAAAAAATAATAACTTGTTTTTATGCTACATTACAATGTACAAGAAAAGGTACAACATGAGAAAAAAGAGACAATGCCAGCTGAGTATATATCCTAATGAAGGAATAAATAAAGCTAGAAGGAAATTCAGAGTATACATTAGAAATTGAAACTTGGAAATTTCTCTTTTGGAAAACAAAAATTTTGTTTCTTTCATGGATCTAATTGCTCAATTTACAACAAGGTTGTTTGTATTATCATGAATGTTTTCTACTCAATCTACAAAGCACAAAAAATACAACTTATCAGATAATTATGTAAAATGTACTTAACATATTGGGAAATGGAAGGAGGAATAAAAGGGGTAGGTGAGATAGCAGAAAAGATCAGTGTATTCTACCATCTTTCGTGGTAGCTAATCAATGGATTCTGTGCAAAGTTATAAATCAAAGACTAGTGATTTAAGCATATGATTAATATTTTACATTTTAATGGCAACCACTGGAAAATCTGATGACAGACACTGGTAACATGGTAATTTCTAAGGAATGTGACTGGAAGGTAGGGGGCTCTTCTCTTTGTACCCCTGAATGATGGCCGGGTTTTTGTTTCAGTTAGGAATCAAACTCACCTTAAATACTGTAGAATCTTGGCATTAGTGGATTTAACATTTTTGGTTTCAACTATTTGGGGCAGATTCCAAAGTTCTATAATGTAATAATTTATGATTTTTCTGAAGCATGAAATTGAGTTGCATGCCTTAGCTGTCTGTTACTCATTCAGGTGGTAAGTGAGCCTCACTACTTACTAACATCCACATGTCAAAATATCTTTGAGTGGTTTGTAAGTAAAGTAATTTTTGTCTTTGGGTAAAGATTACTTTAGGCATTTTAAGAGGGAAATTATTTGCTAAATGGTGTTCCCCACATTAGAGATGTGAGTCTCTTTATGGAGGTCAAGGCTGTTCGTTTTTAGCTGGAGTTGGCCGCCGTTATGGCTCATTCACCTGATCCAATCTTTTGCTGCCCACCCCTTTCCACTCTACCTCATCCTGCCACAGGCAAACCTGAATTTCCCTCATTTATTTGAATACTGACTTTGATTTTTAAACTACTGGCCTTTAGCGAGTCAAATCTACACCTGGATTATTTCCCTTAGCCTTGGCCCTGCAATCTCCTTGTTTTTACCCTTTCCCCACCAACTTATGCTGCTGAGGTCCCAAGGTTGCCTGATGGTAGAGTCTTTTTGAGTTATGATGACACATTATGCAATTATCACTCACTAAATTAGCAGTTTCAATCGGTATTGCAAACACTTTCAACTATTCAATTTTTAAACTTAATTTCCTATTATTTGAATATAATTTCACATAATAATCACTTGAAGAAGCATTACATGATTCATTACATATGTCAGAGAAAAATCATTAAAATGAAATTCTCCGCTGACATTTCACAATTTGCTTTTAGTTACAACTAACTGTATTAATATGTAGGTAATTATTTAAAAGTGTTACAATATTTTCTTGTTTTAAATGAATTTTACCCTAGCATTTTCTAAATGGTTCTTCTAGGATAGGTCTCAGATTACATATTTCATAATTAGAAATGGAAGAGGCTGGTATTTGCTAATTAATATTATTAATGAATATTAATCAGTTCTTTCTACTTATTTTTATCATTTACATAATAATGATTCTTATTCCCTGACACATAATCAGTAATATAGGCCCACGTAGATCTGGGACATAAGATATGGAGAAAAGTTTTTTTTTTTTTTTGCTTCTCAGGGAGGGTTGTGATCCATTCATCTCTGTTCCCCTCTCTGTGTAGGTAGAGTAGTCTGTTAGCACAGACTAGTCGATGCTACAGTAACAACCCCAAAATCTTAGTGACTTAACACTATAAAAGTTTATTTCTTGCTCAGGCTTATTCAGCTACCTGGGAGGCTGAGACAGGAGCACTGCTTGAGCCCAGGAGGTGGAGACCAGCCTGAGCAACAAGACCCCATCTCTAAAAGAAAAAAAAAAAAGTTTATTTCTTATTCACACTAAATTTGCTCTGGGTCCAGGTGTTTTTCTAGAGCAGCTGTCTTCCAAATGATGAGCCATCAGTGCTGACTCACCAGTCTCTACCTATGTAAGGCTTTTTCAGTTGTCAGGGAAAGAGCTAAGACTCTCATGCTGTCAAATGCTTTGGCCCAGAAGTGATATACATACTTCATATACATATATGATATACATACTTCATCCCACTGGCCAAGTGTAGTAGTCTTACGATACCATCGAAGAAGGAATCTGGAAGTATAATCTTCTTCGTGACTAGGAGGCAGAATAGAGCTGCACAATGGTAAACATTAGCAGTGTCTAACTCAAGGAGGTACTTTGTAGGTCATAGGGAATTCTTCAGGAGACAGATGGTCTCGAATTTTGCAACAGTCAATACACACATCTCAATTCACACATCATAGTGATTGTGTGAAAGTAAAAAGGGCTGCACCAATCGAATGTATGTGTTTTCTATGCAAGAATATAATAGGTAAGGGAATAGAACATGCTAGAGTAAAATATATTCAACACTCATTTTCTTAAATGTTAAAATAATTAGAATAATATTATCGAAATAAAATATTTCTAATAATTTTATTATAGATAAATATTATATTTTGTGTTTTTACAAAAGGAATAGCTGTAAAACAGCCTTTCCAAGTGTGTTATGTTTATGCTCAGTGAAAATAAGAATTTTATTGTCAAGTACGGGGAAACACTGGGTTGCAAAAGTTTCCTTATTATCTGAAGATATCTCAGAGTCTTTAATATGTTAATTTTCACCGGATATCTCAAAGAAGCAGATATAGTTTGAGGCACTTCTAAAATCTAACATCAAGAAACCTTTTTTTCAAGGAGCATCTCTCTGGACCAATTAAACTTTGGACTAGACATACCTTTAAAAATCTAATTAAAGAACAAACTTTTGTGGAGAAGGCAAACTTCTAAATACTTTACTCTAAAAGCTTGCCATGAACATTAATTAATGTTCCCTATAGAGCTATTATGGGCACTAGAGAAAATTCACTAGAAGACTGATTTGAAGAGAAAGTCATGACCTTAAAGGCACAAAGGGTGTGTATATTACCTTGCCTTTCTTTGTTAGGAACCTTAGGAAGCTCCAGATTAAATCTGGACATTGACCTGAAAGAAAAAATACCGAAGAGACATAATATGTGTGCATTTTAGAGGGCAGGAGCCTAAAAGTCCTCCTTCACTTATTCCCGGACTGCTAATTAACTTCTGTGTTTGCCTGTCACCTGGAAAATGATATAAAAATTGTGAATATAAAAAGCCAGTATTGGGAAAATTAGAAACTTCATCTAGATGGAAAAAAAACAGTGCAAAGATACTTGCGTCCATACCCATTCATAGCTGGTGCTCACAAACTGCAGTAATCTGAAAAGAACTTCCCAAGTTTCCCCACCGTCTTCCTGTAGCAGTGGCTTTATTTCCTCTGCCTGACTGAGAGAATCCATTACCATCCGCAGCCTCATCATCTGCCCACCTGCAGCTACCTCCCCTGTGTGCCCTGGGTCACCTTGCTCAGGGCATTCAGAGACGTTGCTCCAGAGATTCCTCCCTTCTCCCGTGCTATCTTTTTTTTTTTTTTTTATCTTTCCATTCAATAATTTCCACTAGCAAACAAGCCTGTTGTTATTTCTGCCACATTAAAACAAATTCTTCTTTTGACCCCACTTCTCCAACCAATAGCAGTTGCATTTCTTTTCTCTCCTTTGCAGCAAAACTTCTCCTAAGAGTTTTCATTCCCACCATTCCACCAAAACTTCTCTTGTCAGGGTTATCGATGAGCTGCACGTTGTGGAATCCATGTCCGATCACGAACACGTCGATCTCAGACCTCACCTTACACACAGTTCCACACCGTCCTCCTTGATGTGCTTTCTTCGCTTCGCTCCCAGAATGCCGAACTCTTGGTTTTTCTTGTCCCCTACTGAGTGCTCCTGCTCAGTTTCTTTTGTTCATTCCTCTTCCTCTCCTTTGCATCTGCTCATTCCTTGTCCTTCCTGTCCCCTTTTCCCTCCAGGTCTTTCTTCTCTCTTCCTTTTCCCTCTTCTCCTCTTATGTTCACCTTCGCCCTCCCTTTCCTGCCCTGCTTCTTTTATCACTTCCGTTTTCTTCTAGTCCCTTGGTGACCTCTTTTCATCTCACAGTTTTAATATCGTCGATATGCCTACTACTTCCAAATTTCTATCTCCAGCCAAGATTCATATATCAAAAACTCCAGGTTAATATATTCAACTGTCTATAAAATACACCTTAACTCAACATGTCCAATATGGATTTATTGATAGTCCAACTCAAACCGGCTCCATCTCAGCTGATCGCAAACCCATCCTTCCAGCTGTTCAGGTTAAAACCTTGAAGTGATTCTTGATTTCCATCAGTCTCTTGTACTGGCTCCCCATAGCCAATCCCATTGGTTATACCTTTAAAATATTTCCAGCATCTCACAACTTCTTATCGCCTCCAATGCTAATACCACCATCATCTTTCATGTGGATTATTAGGTAAAAGTAAATTTCCATTTTTTACACCTTATGGTCTGTTATCAAGCTAGCAACAAGAATTATTCTTTTTAAAGGTAAATCAGAGCTTATTTCCCTGCCTGAAACCTTCCATTTACTCCCATTTTATTCACAGTGAAAGCTAAACCGTTTACAGTGGTCTATAAAGTCCTAGGTAATCAGCCCACCTCCTCCTTACCTTACTGGTTTTATTTTCTATCCTATTCCCCTTGTTTACTCCGTTCCTGCCAGACAGGGCCCTTACTCTTCCGGGAACATGCCAGGTGTGCTTCCTCTTTTGGGCCTTTGCAGGAGCTGTTCCCTCTGGACCATTCCTCCACGACGTGGCCAACCCCTCCAACTTCTTCCAGTCTTGGCTTACATGTCACCTTTCCAGTGGGGCTTCCTGACCGCCCTACTTCATACCACACTGTATTAATACCTTAATACCTCCTCCTCCACACTCCCCATCTCTCTACCTCACTCTGTTTTCCTTTTCTACACTTATCATCTTATTTTATTATGAATTGTGTTATTATCTGTTTCCTCCTGGTAGAATGTAAGCTGCAAGCTGGGATCTTTGTTTTGTTCACCGTTGTATCTCATGTGCCCAGATCTGTGACTGGCATAGAGTAGAATCTCAATAACTATTTAGTGAATGAGTGAATTAGATGTATTATAAGATGTGTATATCTCATAATTCAATTATCTGAAACATTACAAAATCCTTTATTTACATGATAAAATAGGTTAATCTGAATTGAGATGACTTCATTCTATCAAATAAGTGACCTCTGTTCATAAAGATATTGCGATACTGATTTAGTCATTCACCAAACGTTTTTCAATCCCAAATGATAACATCTCTTTTGCTATAACTTTTCTATCATCATTTTTCTTTCAGACATTTTAGTGTGAGAAAATAACTTCTGTTCAAATGCCACTGTCCAAACGGTCAGAGATACTATCTTATGAGGAATTATGGTCAGAGGGAGACAAAATCAGTTTATATATCAATACTGGTGGACTTTTATATACTTAGAAAACTAGGACACAGTCTCTCAGTTATAAGATCAAAGGAGAACTTTAAAAAATTTTTTTATTGAGTTAAAAAGTTAAAATCAAGTGTTAACTATTTTTATATAGACACCCTTTTCTGAATGGGGACATGTGAATTTATCTTTTAAGGACCTTTAAAAGAATAAATTCTTCCTGTCCCAACTCCTTCGAGCTGTTTATATTGGCACAGTGACTTACACATGCAATTTAAATTTCACACTCAAGCTATAATAAACAGTGTATTGAAAATTTACTCTATCAGTAATTAGAAACGAAATAATTCTGTCCTTTCCAGTACTTCTAGAATATTTAAAAATTGATCATACAAGAGATCAAAAGAAATCTCTGTGAATTTATATTTAGATAATTTGTATATTTCAGCTGGCACTGCTAAAAGAAAAGACTGATGTAAAAATAATATTTCCAAGGGCTAACATGGGACCTGGGAAAGGTTCAGAGACAATTTCAGAGCCATTTAGCCCTGGATCTGGCTATACCTGAAGCCAATTTTCCTTTGAACTCTTCAGTTATGTGAGACAAAAAAGGTCTTCTTTTTGCTTACGCCAATCTGAGTTGAATTCTAACACTTGC